>JAODKL010000128.1:25378014-25400003 GCA_026780765.1 Petrocephalus schoutedeni
CGTGCCCATTGCTTCCGGGATAGGCTCCGGACCCCCCGCGACCCTGAACAGGATAAGCGGGTTGGAAAATGGATGGGTGGATGGTTACAATATATAACCCGACAGAAAAATTGTTATATGCTCCATCAGATCTAAATTATGGAAGCTGATTTACACGAAAGGGCGTCTTTAATCAGAGTTATTTACGAGCTATGCGGTCAACCATTTAAATATATCTCGTAGTAGTGGCGACTTCAGGTTATTTTGTGTGGAGGGGCAGGGGGCAGGGGGGCAATGGTAAAATGGGAGGGGGGTGTCACCGACGACTATCTACTGCATGTAAGAAACGGAATTCTTTTCTTATGTTTGGCCTACAGCCTACACAACAATTATGTTTCTTGTATATTCATGCAATTCTATAAACTACTACAATACAGTTGCATCACATCCACGCGTTTGGGGAAACTGACTTCCGCGTTCTATGATCGACATCACCCAGAGCCAATGAAAATGGAGGGATACCCACGGGATGGGGGTGGGACGGTAATCCAATATCTGAGAGAGGTCAGTGCCACCCCACCCCACTCCCACTTACGTGAAAAGTTGAAAAGTCCTGGTTTGCGTTTCCCAGAAGCAGTTGCCAGCTTACGTAGTTGGACCCATGCAACTGAATTAGTCCAACTTTGTTAGTTGCTAACGAGAGCTTTTGGGAAACGCACCCCTGGTTGGGTTGTCATGCAAGTCTTAGATAATTATTATGCAAGCACAAACGAATATTTTTGTCATGATTTTCGAAATCTTGCACGTTTTTTCGGTATGATATAGATGACACGGTACGATGCATTGACTGCACCCAGGATTTGCTAATGGAAATGTTTCAGTATTATCTTTTCTGGAGCACATGTCTATCAGTGCTGTAGTTGTTCTATCGATAAGGTCATTATCAACCTAGTGCCAGTCTCCCTACTGCACCTTAATTGCTCGTTAATATATGATTGAAATACGAGCCTCCTCTGCAAATGCAAACAGGCGCGATCTGCTTATTAAGGCTCGGAGGGCGTTGAAGCCATAATTAACATTTGTAAACAGATCAAGTTCAGCTACAGTCAGTGATCTGATTTACGTTGCTTCATTACAGTGTCGGTTATGTTGCTCATCTTTTGCACCTGTGCATATACCGGGCTATTTTAGTGTTTTAAGTTTGGCGTATAGATTACCTTCATGTCGTTATTAAAAATATAGGGATTAAGAATAAGATAGCGACTTTAAGCAGCCAATACCGCCCCGATAGCAAAACAGCGGGTTTTAATCTTTTTTGTGCCTTCGACCCCTTTCTTGATCTGATGAATCCTCGTTTACGTAAACATTTTTAAGGGCATAATGCACATACTATACATATTGGTGTACTGTAACGTTCGTCGTACTCTGTATACGATCTGGATACTGCGTAGAATAAAAAGCAGTTTGACGAAAAGGCTCAGAGTGGAAGTATCGCAAGTCTAATAGTAATTTAGAGTTATTCTCCCTTCTACGGCTTCAGAAGTCTTTTCTTTTGGAGTAGTTCCAAAAAACATCTCGTTCTAAATCTGATCAATTTTTAACTTTGCCGTTTGTAACCAAGTTTAAATTTATATTCCTACTATGCAGCCACCCTCAAACTACTACATTTATAAATATTCTAACCAACTCGTTTATGAATATTCAAGCTATGTCACGTGCAGTAAGCGCTACTTTATGACAGCTGGTGCTAAAGGTGCACGTAACAAAATAAAAAATTATGCACTGCTTGATTTATGACAGCTAACAAGTCCTTAAATATTTGATCTATTCACTGGCAGGCAGCAGCCAAACCAAAATTAAAATGCTCTTAACGGGTTAATGTAAAAATTGTTAATGTAAAAAAGAGGGTTAATGCAAAAATAAGGTCTATGCAAGTAAAGAAAAAGTTAAAACAAGCAGTAGTAACTGAACAGACGAGGTTGTATTTCCAAGCATAAAACGATGACCACATTTTAATCAACTATACCGTATAAGTTAAAAAATAGATTTGCCTGGAATTGACACCTGATGATTACTTTATAAAACTAATTTGATTTTTCATAAGTAAAGATTGGCTGGAGTCAAATATATAGCAGTGTATGGTTGTAGAGTATTTGAACTTTGATCATAAATTTTAGGGAAAACGGATATAGACAGAAACATGAAATGTGTTTCGTCCGTCATTTTAATCAACTACATTCTGGGCCCGCAAGTGAGGATTCTGTACGATTTGAATGACATTGAGCTGTAAGATCACAAACAGGTACTGAATGGTGAAATTCACACGTGCTTCACAATAGAGTCAGCCTCAGGAGTGGAATCCACAATGTGCTATGCATAGAGATGGCACAAAAATCATTTTTCTGATCCAATCCCCATAATAAAATTTTGAGTATCTGCCGATACAGATACTAGTCTGATATTTTTTCCCTTTTATCAGCTACTAAGCATTAAATGAGATATTTATTTCAGTGCAATTCAATTAATATGACAAACTGCATTTAGGGTTGTAGCAGCACTTGTATGCTAAGAATAGTGTGCTAACACAAAAGCTATGCCACTATACTTCCGGAAGAAATACACGGCCGACACGATTCACACAAGTCTGCTTCTCTGTTTTATTCAGCAACAGCTTAAAAAAATGAACAGAAATATTTCTTAAAGTGCAAATCGTGTAATTTGCTTCCAAATTAAATATAATAAAGAGACCAATCATAAAAAATATCACTGTATGCCCCAACTAACAATTTCTAGTAAAAAAAAGTACGTATATGTCTCCAGTACAAAATATACGATGGAGCACAGAAATAAAATAAACATAAGTAGTAATCTACCAAATTTTAGAAAGAATACAAGTCTGAAGACATCTAGCCTGTTTAAATGTTACCATGTTCAGAAAATCAGCACGAGCCTTACATACATGACTTTAAGCAGTTTTGATTTTGTCATCTTTCAGCATAAAGTACAACACAAGTGACATGACAGGTCCCACGCACATGTGATGCTGCACTAGCCAAATTAGCATGTTAAGGAGCAACATGCAGAGCCTCTTTGCATCCAATAGAGCTTTCTGCTCAGAACACGAATCCATACTGCAATTCCAGAAAGTATTCTAGACCCAATGCGTTAGGCACTGACCCCTGTGCTTAAATAACTAACCTATTGTCACGTCGGGGTGAGCAACGGAGCAGGCAATGTAATAAGGAGATGTGAAACAAGATGTTTACTGGACGACACAAGACTTTAATGACAGGACTGGGGAAACAGACTTGAACGCGGACTAATATACACAGCACTAATGACCATAAACAAGAGACGGCTGGTGAACGCTGGGATTCCACACGAGGAGGGGGCGTGGCACACAGGAGGATCGGATGGGAGGGCATGACACCTATGTCCTTTTTCATGGAATATGGTGAAAAATGAATCCCAGGAGTTGTCCTGGTGCCGCCTGCCTGAACAAGGTACTTAACCTAAATTCCTACAGACATTTGTCCATATATAGAGTGAAGTATTTAAACCTGAAAGCTATTCAAGATTAACAAATAACAAATAATGTGATGGTAATTGCAATTTTTTTTTTTTTGCATCTCTGTCAGCTTTTGCCTTGCTTGGTCATGCCTCTGAATAGCATTTCCATTGCATATTCTGACAGTGATTCAGAAATGTTTACAATAACAATACAAAAACAGAATAAAGTCATAAAATCGAATGTTCTCTTGAGTCATTTGTTCCCAGACATCCATTCTGAGTTATTTACAAGAAGCATCACCAAGAAAAAAAAATCTATCTAGAGCTTTTACTGGGTTTCCAAGGCTTCTGTCTTTTCTTGCTGGTCGTGAGAACAATTCAGGTCAAGATGTCAATCCATATCAGCAATCAATAAAAATCTTTGGGGAAGTTGGAGGCAAAGCCACCACAACACAAAAGTAAGCATGAAAATAAAGTAATAAACCATTTGGCGAGGGCCAAAAGGGAGCTAATTGGACACATGGCATCTAAAAACGCTAAGAAAATAACCTTTGTTCGGGGTTACTGGAGTAAAGTCAAAGGGAGTACTCCATTATGCACGCATCACTAACAAGAGATAGGTGGGAGCAATCAGTAAGAATAGAAATGGTCACATGACATGGATGGCCGTGCCCTCCTCCCATTACTTCTATATGTATTGGGCAGTAACAGATGTGTAAGCAGGTGTTGAGTGTGAGAGAAAGAAAAAAGGAGAGAATGCAAGCTTGTATGTTTCTGTTGGAGTATGAAAGTATTCCTCTATTACTGAATCATTGCAGTCATGCTTTTGTATGTGTATATGCATGTGTTGAAGATTTCACACAGGGAGAAGAGTCAGTGTTGTACAGAACACCTTGAAAACAGAATTGGCCAAAGATCACTGCAACCCAAAATGTCAGAAAATCTTCTAGATAAGATGCCAAAGCTGTGTAAAATTAGCAGTTCCTGTTACCTCTCAAAGCTCATAAGTCATGCCTTGTAACCCACCACCCCTACCTTACAAAGCCGTTATGACCTCAGAGGAATACCTATGTTTCACTTTAAAGGTCACATTGCTCTCTATATTACTGCTCATATTTGAAAGGTGCTTAATTGTCATTGTTGACACACCACAGTACACAACAAGAAAATGTGTCATTTGCATTTTACCCATGTTACATTGTAACACAGCAGTGGTCAGCTATTTCAGCACCCAGGGAGCAGTGCTTGGGAACAGTACCTTGATCAGAGTACCTCGGTGGTACTTGCAGGTCAGGGACTCAGTCCGGCAACCTTTTAATTACACAGTCACATCCCTGACCATTAGGTCACCACTGCCCCTGTTGTCCAGTTTAAAATCCAATTCAAAATCATAATTCTTTTTGTTTGTAGATGATGTCTTTTGTGTGCTTGTCTTTAACAGAATCTGTTGAGTCCTGCATTTGCATGTGTGCCTGTATGTAGGAGAGTCCCCGTGTGTCACTGTGACTGATGTATGTGTGGCTTTTTTTGTATCCCCTTTCTGTTACCTTACATTCTGCACTGGAACAGGAGATGATTCGGAAGAAACAAGTCTCTCTTTCACATTTTAATTAAAAGCCAAGGGCTTTTACCCTAGTTTATTTCATATGCTCGGCCTTTTCTGTAATGTTCCTCACAGCCCATGACATCTATTTACAGGCAAGAACCAAGGAAAAATCCTTGTCAAAGGGCCTATATTGGCCAAGGCCACTGTATGACGATGCACACAAGCTAAGAGCCCTCTGTAGTGTTTCCAGCAGGGTTATGTTTAGGGTTATATAGGGTTAGGGTTATATAGGCTAAGGCCACTGTATGACGATGCACACAGGCTAAGAGCCCTCTGTAGTGTTTCCAGCAGGGTTAGGGTTAGGGTTATATAGGGTTAGGGTTATATAGGCCAAGGCCACTGTATGACGATGCACACAAGCTAAGAGCCCTCTGTAGTGTTTCCAGCAGGGTAAGTGTTTTCCCTCTTGTGGTCATTCCCACTGCTATCTCAGTGCCAGACGCGGAGGACACAAGACCAGATGTAAACGATTTAATTTAACTAAGCTAAATACTTGCTGAAAGGAAAAACTGAAGACAAAAGCAGTGAAACTGAGATGAGATAATGACCATGTTTTGGTCATAATCCTGCTGCCACTTGTCTCAAATTCTTAAGCCATTGCTCACTCCGGCCATCCCATAATGAGAAACACCCCAAACCCCTCCCCTTCATACCCAGCCACCTAAATCAGAGTTGATGACTACTATGGCATGTCCTGTTTTTTGCCAGAATCTTTTCGGCTTCAACTAAAGTTGCAGATGATAATCTCCTCTAATGCAGAAAACTCAGTTGAAAGACGTTCAAAAACATGATAACTGTAATATGTGTGTCAGCAATATCTTTGGACAAGCATGGAGATCCAGAAGGAACAGCTTTTAGCAGATCCTTTTACTGCATGGTGACACTTGGAAAGGTCACACTAAAGCGTACAATTATTTTTCATTCATATGCTGATAGCCCATAAACGTACATTTAAAACTAATGACACATTGCCATGCCACTGCTGCAGACTGTGAAAAATGTGCAAGAGTCAAAATGATCCAAAATGTGAAATAAAACTGTTTTACAACTTGGAAGTTAAATAGTTTTTTTATTGCCAGCTCTTTCCTCTGAGGGCTGATTCAGCTGTAAGCTGAGGCATGGTGTTCAGCACAGACCTGTCCATTAATATTTATGTAAAACCTGTACCCCTGGATGTTTCCTATATCTGCAGGTTGTATCACATTGCAAAACTAAGGTGATTTTCCAACTTATCTGTGATTCCCTAAAATCATTTAAAAGAAAAAAAAAACACATTTGTCAAAAGCGGGTTAGTCCACGGCTCTGGGAGAGCATAAATCACATCGAATTACAACGAAATTTATATGCAAAAATGAATGTGAAGAGGGAAATGTGATCACATTCCAATCATTTTATCCTCCAGACTCTTCTCCTAGCTTATGAGGTATGAAAAGGTCAGCCCCATAACTTATTAATGTACATCATTAATGTAAACAGTTCTGAATGCCTCTCTGATTGGAGGAGCAGGTCCTTATCGATAGTCCAGCTTTTTGCTATTCTTCAGCTGAACAGAAGTACCCTTGGTGGCAAAGCCTTAAGCTATAGGGCTCCGTGTCCATGCAGCCATCTGCCAGTCAGCAGCCCCCTAGCCTCCGTGCGCAGAACTAGACCTGCTATTTTGGTCCAGCCCATTTTCATGTAAATGACTTTACACACTGCTGCTGGAGCTGCTTTATAAACTAGCACATGTACATCCCTGGCACATTTCTTCAAGTTACTCATATATCGTTGGAAATGTCTAAAATTGCCCATAGCGTGATGGCAGGCGCATGAGTGAATGCGTTCTTCTGGACTGACATGCTTTCCTTTACTCCCCATGATTTAAAATCACCATAATCCTAATTATCAAAGATTAAAAAATGGATGGATAGTTGAATTTATTTTTGGCACCATCAGAATATAACCTTTAATTACTGTAGCTGGGTCACTCTCCATTTTCCGAGCTCCATACATGTGCAGATTTTTCTCCGATCTTTCTGTTCACTTACAAAATTAGCTAAATCATTTCTGCTTTGTTAACTGTCTACTTAAATGGATCAACCATCCATCTCCAACCACTTATGCAGCGAGGGGTCATAGGGATAATAATTTGAAAACAATTATTACATTATTACATGGCTGTACGGTGTCAGACTTTGACACAAAAATACAGCATATTTAGGAACATATGTTCTCAATTGCTCAGCATTCACACCAATCTGAATATGCCTTTAAAATATACTTTTGAATACATTTTATGTATTCTTTTCTCAGACATCCCCCATGGCCAAACAGAATTATTCAATTTGTCCTGCCATTTTAAATAATCGCTTTTATGTGCAGTCTTGAGTCGATTTTCATCTTTCAGGGAAGATTTTATCGGTATTCATCTGCTGCTGCTTAGTGGGGCAGCAGCCTGCAGCCTAGACGGGTTTAAAAGAAAAAACGTCTGTGAACAAGCAGCCAGTATTGTAACCTCATCAGCCATGCAGGTTCTGGAGTCCTCAACATGTCCATTACACCCCAGAGGCACTGAACTGCCATTGTGTTTTGTAGTGCTATGCATTATTATATAACCCTTTAATAAACGACTATGGCTATGATAACAAGCACAAACAGTCAGTCCAGGAGGATTGCATGGGTCCATTATGGGAATCGGAATAACTGCCGCAGTCAGTTTTATGAATTATGTCATTTCTTGGCAAAGCAGACGTCATTAATCAGTATGTCTTGACCTTATGGATCACGTGCCCCATCGTAGTGGTGAAAGGCAGCACACTGGGGTGCCAAGCACATCTCCTTTAGTCGCATTCTGAAAGGCACTGCAACCAATCATGTCTCCTCACAGCAGCAGGTGACAGGAGGGCACTATGGGGAGAACTCGTGAAGGACACGGCTGCAGCTTGGCTGTCCGGGTGTTCAGCAGGGCTCCCCGACACGTGTGGGCCTAAAAGGCTCAATCGTGGGCTCTGCAGCCTGCTGCCGGCATAACTTAAAGCAGGGGTGGGCCATTCTGGTCCTGGAGGGCTGTGGTCCAGCAGGTTTTGGTGATTTCCCTGCTCAGAAATACTTAAACCTGACAATTAACTGGTGAGATGAACCAGGTGTTTCTGAGCAGGGAAATCACCAAAACGTCCTGGACCATGGCCCTCCAGGACCGGAATTGCCCACCCCTGACTTAAGGCATCACTTTGGTAAGTTGAAGGTTGACTAGTAAACCGAGCTGTTAAAAGCAGTAACTGTGAGTGGGATAATGAAGTCCAAAAAAAAGGAGGCAGCCATGCCTGCAGAACATTCTGATTGGGGTGGCCAGCAGGTAGTAATACTCACTGGGATGGCCTGAAAGAAAAACAAGACAGAATAAATAAATAATGATGTTAATAATCTGTCGGGCAAAAACTTACAAATCTGTGGGGGGGCATCACCAGTTGATCAGGCACAGTGTTGATGCTCTGCCATGGCTTGGCCCATTCATGCTGGCTCTGTGTCCATGTAGCTTCATGCCATGTTTTTGTGCAGCTTCACCTGCGTTGCCAACATGTTGACGTGTTCGTGACTAAATATTGAACTTACCTGACCTGTTATCAGGTGCAATTTGGATACTTTAAGGAAGGTTAACACAAGGATTGTAACATCCATCCATCAATCAATCCATTCCTTTCAAAATCTGGACACCCAGCGTCAGGTGAGGGGTTAAGACAAAGTGATTTTATTCATGGATTTCCAATATTGATCTATACCTGTGCATACTTTTTGAATTTTGCACAAATTAGCACTGTCGCCTCACACCTCTGGGACCGGGGTTCGAATCCTGCCTTGTTCCAATAGTGTGGAGTTTGCATGTTCTCCCCGTGCCGTTGTGGGGTTTCCTCCGGGTACTCCGGCTTCCCCCCACAGTCCAAAAACATGCTGAGGTTAATTGGAGTTCCTAAATTGCCCGTAGGTGTGCATGTGTGAGTGAATGGTGTGTGAGTGTGCCCTACGATGGGCTGGCCCCCCATCCTGGGTTGTTCCCCACCTCGTGCCCGTAGCTTCCGGGATAGTCTCCGGACCCCCCACAACCCCGATAGGGAAAAAGCGGGTTGGAAAATGGATGGATGGATGGATGGATGCAAATCTGATGATTTGATTTGGAACTTTTTTGAAAAGCACGCAACAGCTGTGGCAATTACTGTTTCTGATGTGTTCAGAAAAATTTCATTTAAGCTATCGAGGAAAAAATGAGAATATACATATATATACAGCCAGCTTCTGTTAATTAATTACTTAATTAGCCCTTGGTTAATAAGGCAGAGTACAAATTCAGTTTTAGTTTCACCACAAACCTAGGGAATGGTTTAATTACTGAGATAAGATTAATCAAGAGCTCAGTTCTTTAAGTCTGCAAAGGCAGTGAGGATTGAATTTCCAGAAGGACGGGTGCACCATGAATGGGCATTCAATCCATTGCAGGGGACACACACACGCCTGCACGTGCACACAAATTACAAGCAATTTAGAGATTCCAGTTCAGCAGAATGCATGGACTGTGGCAGAACATCTATAGGACACAGAGAGAACATCCACAGGCACAGCCACACATTCAAACCCCAAACCCTGGATGTGTGAGGCAACTGTGGCCCTCCAAATGCCGTCCTTATCTGAAGGAAATTTAGAAGACAATTTACACGCCCTCACTACTCCGCTGCCTTTGTCTCCACCCTGAACTCAACATGTTGATAAAGGCAGGGGCTGAGTGGATAGACTCAACCTGTTATGTAAGCAGCGTTTCCCCATACGCCGGTTAGCAGGGGCTCTATGAGAGTTCTGCAATTTTCTTATTATGCTAAGTAACCCTCGGCAACATGCAAAGAGACAGATGCACACACACAAACAAAGCTGCTGGGTTCTGGCCTGTGCCAACCGAGAGAGAGAGTTATGGAATGGTTTGCAATATAAAAGCACAAAGCACTAAATGGATTAAAATTGTCCGAAAGAGAATTATGACTCTGTCGAGGAGAGCAAACCAGGCTGTTGGAACTCGCTTGCGTCGACTAGCCCAGCCCCTGCTTGCAAAGAGATTACAGCCCCCCACCTCCATCTTCCACCCTAGTGGTGCGGGAGTCTCACTCTCCACACTCAACCACCAGCAGACCTCTCAGTCCTTCAGCGGATTCACTCTCATTACCTCTAAATTAAATTCAACCTGAGACTGTCTTCATGGCCTTACGGTGCCAAAGCCAAACACTTAAAGTTATTAAGTATACGGTTGGGTGCAAACGTCAGCTTGCAATAAGGCCACACCGAAAGGGCAGTTAACAACACCGAGGCAGACTGTCAGGGCTGCTGACTCCACAGACACCCTGAAGAACAGTTTACCTCACTTCCAGTAAAACGTTTCTGAACTTTCCCAAAGGGCCTGAACACGACAGCCGCGGCTGATGGAGAGTTGTTTGTTCCATGGAAGCCACATCCTGCCCTATTTCCCACCCTATTTCCCATCATTAAGTCTTCAGCTCATTAACCGTGAGTGGTTTTTTAAAGCAGCTACCCTTGGAATATAATACTGGAATGTAAGCACGCATTTTATTTTGAAGTGTAACATATGTCAGATGACACGATGCCCAGAGCTTGTATGCTTAATTGGCTTCTGAGATCGCTGTTTCATGTCTGTCCTTGTACCATGACCTCCCAAGCTGGTGCATTTTTCCCCTTCTTTGTTGTCATTGTTTTTATGAAAAATAAGATGGAAATAGTCCTCCATTTTTCACCTTTGCTTTCCTGTTTATTTGAAACCCAATTAAAGTTCTGTTCCATCATCCTAAATTTTTAACCCTGTTCGATCAACATGCACCTCATGTTGAAATACATACCCTATACCACACCACTGCATTCTCCATCTTCTGACAGCTAGTTAGGTTCCTCAATGTCCAGTCCTATTAAAGTCATCCATTACTGCCAAGCACATTGATTATCTTTATGCAACTCCATATTGGATTGTTAAGGTTGGGCATCTCGAAAAAGAGAAGATCCATGTAGAGAATCTCAATAAAGGGGTATATTTAACAAAACAGAACACAAACAAAGAACCAGAAAATAAAGGGACTCTGAGGGGTTAAAATAAAACAGGTAAAACAATGACAAACTAAAACTAATCACAAAGAACACTAAAACTACAACTAAGATGGCTGGGGAGAGAGCTGGGAGCAGATCATATGATTATCTACAGGGCCGTTGTCCTTCACATGATTCCTGGAAAAGTTCCATGAAGAGGATGTAGGTTTCACAGAAACATTAGCTAATGAGTTAGAATGGGGTAGGGAACCCACTGGTTACTTGCATTAAGCAAAGACATTTAATTCCTGAATAATCAGGTGCTTCTCACTGGGTCCTGTAAGTGGCATATTAACACTTAACTAAGCTGAGCTGAGACCATAAAACAGAGTGTGAAATCTGTGCTAAGTGGACTTGTCTGGGCTGAATTATTCTCCATGGGGAAGGCCAAAGCAGCCTAGATCTCTTGGTATTACCAGCTAGTACTCAGTATTTGTGGAGATATTATTTCCTGCCAAGGTTTAATGTGGGCAGATTTCCTGTCCCATCCCATGAGGCAGGACCAGGACCAATGTCCAGTTCAGAAAGAGGAATCGGATGAAGAGTCCCAATTGCCAAGACTTCAGTACTCCGGGCCATCTTTTTATTATGGGTCTAAGGATTATGGAACAAAGGATGGGGAACAAAACCAAGTGAAAGAGGGAATGGAGGAGGGAATGGCCAATGTATTTGGGGACAGGACTGGAAAGAGATTTCACAAAATCAAAATCCAAAATAAGGAGCTGGTAACCTAAACAGGTGTGGCCATCACCCCACACCCTTCTGAAATAAGGAGCTGATAACTTGAATGGGTGTGGCCATCACCCCACCCCACACCCTTCTGAAATAAGGAGCTGGTAACCTGAATGGGTGTGGCCATCACCCCACCGCACACCCTTCTGAAATAAGGAGCTGGTGAGCTGAATGGGTGTGGCCATCACCCCACACCACCCCCGACACCTTCACTCACCCCATCTTTGGGGGGAAACCTGGGCCATTTTGTGTTATTTGTCAGTGGCAGAACCTCTGAAAAATTGTAAATTCTTCTCCTGAAAACAGCAAATTCTGTCATATTTAAGCTAGAAGGTCTTTTGTTTTCCATGTCTCAAGTACCTTTGGGGTGGGCGAGTATGAGCAAGCTGTGATCCACTGAGAATTTCCAATATTCTTCAAGTCAAAATGGTTCTGTTTGCCAAACCGTCGGGGCTGTCCCACTCCGTTCTCATGCTGACACAGTTAACAGTATACATCACAGCGTGTGACCTTTGGGATCACCTGCAAACTCCCAGAAATAAATAAAAGCAAACACTGCACTTCGGAGTGACATTAATGTGTATAAATGGAAAGCAATGTGATATGCATTACACACTTCTTCTGATAACCATTTTTTTTTTTTGGTTTGCACTGAATGATGCTGGGACACTGGGTCTTTTCAAGACACCAGCAGAACTGGTCAGTACATTATCTCATTTGTCTTGGCTGAACCGTTTACCCAAAATGCAAAGCTAACATTTTAAAACTGTTTACAAGGTCATTCCCTTAATTGCACCATCTACTTAAGGTTATTCGCTAATATAATGAAGTTCCACATTAGTTTAAATCCCACAATAACGGCCCAATAACTGTCTTTTAGTGACTTTCCTGGCAAGTCTCCCGAAATTCTTTACATCAACATGCACAATTTGTACGTTTCTCTGCGGTTGTCTGCACCCCGCTCCCCAGTCCCGCCCCCTTCTCGCCCAGATACTCGACCCCCCTCATTAATATTAACGCACTGCGGGTAACGCGCTAGCTGCAACTGGCAGAGGCGATCAATAATTCATAAGCAGCCTTATCAATAATGCAACACAGCCCTATGGGAGATATGATATCTCTGCCCCTCTGCAGCCCTGCGGCTCGGCGAGCGATCGCTCACTTTTAGCAGAAACCACTCCTGCACCTGCATGAGTGAGTAGGAGCAATAAGCGATCCTCAAAGACGGACGGAGCCACTCTGGGGAGTCCGAAGACGCGGGCGTAGGCACCGGGAGTGCTGCGGGACCAACAGCACGAGCACTCGCGATTAAGGGTCAGCACCGTGACGGAACAGGCGCAGGGTCTCAAGAACACTGTGCTGTTTGTGGAAATAGCCAGCTCTGTCAGTGTAACCAATCTTGCTTTTGCAACAATAAATAATAATGAACATTACTTTGGAAGAGATTGTACTATAAATTATAATGTAATCTGCACTAGATACTGTGAATCTGGGTGACAGACAGCTAATGATAGATGTGTGTGTGTAAGACAAGCATGCCTTCTCTGGGTCCCTGTCACTCTCCTTTGGCCTGAATCTGGCTGTAAGAAATATCTCCCTGACCAGAGTGCCCTGGGAGCTTTCTGAAGTTGTACATCAAGCATAGTTAGTTCATGCTTTAATCAGTCAGTCATACCACACCATACCATCGATCAATTTACCTAACTCCTTACCCCTTTCACACAGCAGAGGAAATGCAGGCTAACAGTGCCTTTCATACAGGTACAACAGATGTTCCCCTGCAGGGCCTGAAGCTTTTGCAGCTCTGAGATTCAGGGACACACTGCTCCCATTAGCCATGCTGGCTCTGCCAAAGCCTGCAGGCAGAACTGGGCTTTCCACCTGTGGACTTATTGTTTGAGAATTTCTCTGCTTGCTGAAAATTAAAAGGCGTGGATGAGGATACTGTATTATATAGAAAGCGGGACATTGTGAACCAGCTATGTACATCTTATTAATCCAGCAGACGGTTAACCGGGGCAGACTTGTGCTGAATTTCAGTACTAAATACTTTAGCTCCAATTGGGCTAAATGTTTTATGGCAGTTTTTATAATAAATAAATTATATTTCTGTAATAAAAAATTAAAAATACCTCTTTTCCACCACTTAAGATATATTTTTGAAGGTTATTGAAGAGCAACTATATCTTTTCAGAAGTTACAAAATCAGATAAACATTTAAAACTAAATATCAACCAATTGTATATATTTTGAATGTAATACAGTTTGTCTTCTAATTGCTTATCCTGAGTTGGGGGATGTAGTGAATTTTTAAATGAATTTCCCTTTTAGAAAGTGTTTGATCACATGAGATAATGTGAAGTGAATTACTCTGCATTACACTGAATGAGGTGGCAGCTGTCTGTGGCTTTTCTCCTTTGTGCATTTTGCCTGCAGATGGAAGGTTAGCATTTGTAGGAAATGCAAGTGGGGGAAGGTGTGAGGACTCAATTTGCCACCAGCCAGCCTGCTGCCCTTCATGCAGGAGCCCAGTTTTTCTATTTCCCATTTCCGATTTCATCTGGCAATTTTATCTGGCATTTTCCAGTCTGTGCTTCACATGACAAAAGCATTGCCCAGTACATTGCCTGTGACCTGTATAGTAGCACCCAACTCTATGAAAAGTCTCTGCTTGGACATAACTTACAAAGAAGCCCTGCATTTATTTCATCCAGATCCAGGAGGTTTTAATGTACACATATGAGCCACATGTGCATCGCTGTCTTCATAAAGTGTCTGTATGCCGTCTCAAGCGTGACGTCTGCTCCAAAGTTTGTAGCGGCTTCCCTCCGGTTCCCTGTCCTAAGCATTTTTTTTGTGCAGTGTGTATTGTGGGGCTTTATAGTCTTATTTGTACACTGGTAGAGTACAGTCATTAGGCTGCAGGCTCTGGGATCTGCACTGTACAGTGACCTTGTTTGTAACCCACTGAGGTAGTTTCCATCTGCTTTTTTATGACTCCAACTAGGGTGGCTGCTTTTCATTTCTATTCCCTGACTGGTTCCAGGGAAGTGCATAAATTATCAGTCGTAGTATTTCATTAGGTGAAGGACTCCAGGTCTGCAATGAGCAGGCAGAGTGTCATCTTAGGACATCTGGTCAAGATGTATTTACATTTGACAACTGCAGCCCCCTAAAAATTGATTTGGGAGTTTGACTTCCTTCATGCCAAGTAAAACCGACCCCAGGATTGGGTGCAGCCTTGAAGGGGACAGTGCAGTTTTATTAAGGCAAACCAAATTGTTCTTTAACAGTATAAGGCTTATTAGTGAAAATAACAATCTAACTAATAAAAATTCAATTTTAATAATAATACACTTCATCAAAGTAAAATTATGATTTGTACTAGTCAAAATTGATTTATAGATATCTGGCATTCACATTCTTACTAGTGAGCACTAGTAAGAAAGTTAGATTGTTAGATAAGATAGAAGATTGTTAAGAAGTAAGATAGAAGATTGTTAAACATACAGCATGTTTAACAATGATACAACAATCACTCAATACTTAAAAGAAATAAAGAACAATACAATTTCATAAATACAAAAGACATTCATATCTATACATATCTACACAGTTTACCACAAGAACCAAGGTTAAGATGAACCAGATACAGTTTAGATTCAGATCCCTGGGAGCAGGAGGCATGTAAGTGGATTCTAGCTGGCAGGAAGGAACCACAGAAATAATCTTGGTGCACTATGGTGGCATTATCATTGAGTGCTGTTGCTTATAATGGTTTTGTCGTCATTCCTTTTCGAAAACACATCTAGCCTGTCTAGGGAAAACCCCATCACTGATCCAGAAGTTTTAATAAGCATAATCAGATGACATGTCTCCCCCAGAACCTTGGGGTACTAACCTCCAGCTCACCTTTCTTGTGACTCAAAAAGCAAAATCCCTTGTATTGCATACCCAGAAGCTCTAGAATTCCTGCTTTGAGTTAAGTAAATTTTTTTTATCGCACTTGGATGACTGCCTTATGGTCACTCTAGATCCACACAGAAGCAGAACTAAATTCTGCTCTTTGCCTTGTAGTAGAGCACATCTGTGTCATTTGTCTGTTCCAGCTTATTGCTGAGATGCAATCTTTTGTATTTGGAGGAAGAAAGAAGACAGAAAGTTCTACCTGGACATTACCTGGAGAAAGGAAGAAAGTTTTACCTGGACATTAGGCCTGCCAAACCAAGTGCATATATCAATCAACCAGAGGCGTAGCGACCGGACAGGTATGGCAGGCAACTGCCTAGGGCCCTGAGCTGGTGGGGGACCCCCATGGACGGCTGATTGAAAAATATATTGCAATGACAAATATACTTTACTTGTGTATTTTATTTATCACAAAAATGAAAATAAAGGATTTGTGTAATTCTCTTTCTTGATATTATTAATCTAGACTTCATGATGAAATAATGGTAATAGATATTACCATGTCAGTAAGTAGAGAGTAAATGGGAGGGCCCAAGGATTTTTTTTTTTGCCTAGGACACCCAGTGTCCCTAGAATTGCCTCAGCCATCGGTAAATGAAAAGCATGCTCTTTCTTGGAAATAACAGAGGTGTGCTCCAGCTCACCCATCATTAGACAAAAGCCCTACTACTGCATCTTATATATGCAGTTCACCGAGGAATATCCTTCACACAGTTACAGCTGACTGTCCTTGAAGGAATTTCCCATCAGGATGTATGGTTTTCCCAACATTGCCGTGATGTCTTCACCCCTGAGAATCCTGCAGTCAAACTGGGTGATGGAAATGTGGAGTGTAGCTGCTTTGTGATGTCTTTGGTTGGTGCCCCATGATGAGTAGAAGCATGTCCTGGCCTTCTTTGATGTTCTGCCTCTACTTGCGGTGATTTTTATTGGTGCCAAAGCTCTTTTTGCACTCAGGGTTTGTGTCTCCTTCCCTTTCATCACGGACTTCATTATGCTACAAAATCCGCTCTTCATCTATTTTACAGTTTGAGTCTAGTTACCCTGTAAGTCGCCCGTCACATGCTTCAATAAATTTTACAGAAATTCACTACATTTGTGAAGTGTCTTTTCTGTTTAGTTTTTGATAATGCATTTTAACAATTTATCTGCATGGCCATCCAGACATGACAAAAATTCAGCTTTTATCAGTTAACTCCAGTGATGGCTTTCATGAAGTCCGTTTCCATGGTTACAACTCTCTCATCAGAGAGTAAAGGCTGCCCTAATCTATGTCTTGAGCACTGTTGTCTGTGAAACACTCACATTCAAATGTAAAACAAGTTTTCCCAACAGGAGGCAAAAGTTTACTTGTAAACATCTAAAAATGATGACAAAAACAGAGTGCATACTTAAAACTGGTATGATATTAACAGCATTAGCAAGGAAGAATGTGGTACAGTGCAAATTTCGTTTAGCAAAATGCATCTTAATAGAACAGTCAGTTTGCCTCGGAGTGGTATGTGGTTAAGTAGGGAATCTGTGCCTGTGTGCAGAAGGCAATGGGTTTGAATCCTGGGGTTAGCAAAATAATCATGTGACTGTTTAACTCTTAACCCCTATCCCATGTTTGGGGTCAATCTGACCCAAGAGCATCATTAAACAGTAGGCAAATTTCACATGGGGAAATTATCACGGGAAAAGGATTAAATAAGGCACTTAACCCATGGTATTCCTGGGCCACTGGATCTGACCCTGTGCTCTAACTCCAAACATACTCTCAGTTCTGTACACATTAGTGTCTGTGTCCTTCATGGAGAGAAATGTTGGGATATGCATAATTTCCCCATGGGAATGAACAAAGTACGATTGTTCAATTCTATTATAGGAGTTGGAAAGATATTTTGTCCTTGTTTCATTGTCAGCTTGTGAGCACCGAGGTCATACTGTCCCATTCGTAGATCTAATACTAAAAACCATACAGAGGTGTTGTCACTGATATTACTGTAGCCATTATAACTACTCAGTTGTTTTTTTTGGTTATTTGTTGCAGCTATGTTAATGGAACTCCTGTACCCAGGAGTCACCCTGAGCCTTCAAATACCCCCAGAAATTGTAGATGGGTCACCATATCCCTCCTCCTTTTCACAGATGATGTGCCTATAAGTAAATGGTTTTTAAGTGCTTAAATATGCATGTAACCATTTTCCAAGAATTACACTCAGTTATCTTCCCGCAGTAGGATATAATGTTTAACAGATGTGTCCCATTCATTTTTAAAATCCCTCTAGAAAACTATCTAGAAAGTGTTTTTTGACAAGGAGATGCACAAAAAAACCACATCTAAGCACAGTTTACAGCCCGTATGGATCTAGCTGTCAGCTTCAAGATGTTCTGTGTTTGATGGGCCATGGCTCAAAAATGCCTCGTGACCATGTCACATGACATCATTAAGTAACCCACACCAATTTGACAATTTCACAGGGGAAATCAATTGTAATCACCCCCCTCTCAAAGCGGTTAACAAATCCATGAAGCCACATAGGTAAAAGCATGAATGCATCCTTAACTAGCTATTGGACAAAGACACACGAGCATGCAAACAAACATATTCAAGCAACAGCATATGTAGGGTCTAACAAGAATGGATAATGGATAATAAAGAATGGATGTTAGGTGTTCCTGCTGTGTTAACATCAGCAATACGCGAGAGTAACATTATCACAATACCTATCTGCCATTGTTACTGGGCCGTCCTGCTGAGGCTGGTTCTGGGTTCGCCTTGGGCTCTGAGGGTGATCTGAGTTATTGGCAAACTGACTGTCACAGACAACGAGGCTAAAGGAAAGAATAAATCAGGTACGATAAATCAGCAAACCCTGCAGCGACACCAGAGTTACACTGGAGTGACAATATGTTGTGTTATTTATTTGTATGTGAGATGCGGCCGTTTAACACTGCCCACAGCTTTTGGCTTTTACTGCCATGCATGGATAGATGTTTTAGTCTACTTTTCAGGCTATTTGCTGTGCCTATATTTACATCACTGTTCTCCAATAAGAATCAGCTAGGAGCCTCCTTGAAATTGTACACATGGGCCACCTCAGGCCTTCCACAGAGCTATAGCAGAAATCAACCCAAGAAACATTTTTCGGGGGACCATGCTTGAGATGTGAACTTGGAGCCACACCCTGCTGCTCTTTTATAAACAGATCACACTCTTAGGGAATGATGTTTGCTTACAGACTGGCTTTGACCAGGAGGGTCAGTTATCAGCAGATGTAGGATTTTCTGGAAGGCCACACCTATTCCCCAGCTTTCAGTAAGCAGGTCAGAGCACTGAGCTGCACTTTACTTACAGGTCATTCTGACTCTTGTCAGCCAAACATGATTGTCTAATGATGAGATTCTGGGTGATCCTCTAAGCCAATCAGAACACAGTACTGTTTATCCCAGCCTGAATTCCCTCTGTCCTCTCAATCACTCCTTACTCTACGCTGCCATTTCCCCACCCCCACCCCATCATCAACATTTGCATTTGGTTTAAAAAATGACACTATAAACATTCCCTGGTGTATTCCAATGCAAGCATTGAACAAATCTTTGGGGAACCTAGGCCAGATGGGGGTTAACCCTGGGTCAAACTATAGATTAAGACACTAACTCCCTTACTGGGGAAGGCAGAGAGATGCTTCTGCACAAGCCCCCCAAAAAGATCGATGTCATGAGAGCATGTCAAAATGTTAATAATATTGGAGCAACTGCATGCTAGAATGTTTGGGGGGCTCCAGATAAAAAAGTGTCAGTCTCTATCTTTCACTGACACAGAATTAAAATGCCACAGAGTACAGAGATGCCATTAATATTTTACACCAAGGGTAATGAAGGGCATGATTGCCCCATTTAACAGTACATTTCCCCAATTTTGCAGGTATCCTAGCAACCTACTCTTAGTGGCTCACAGGTTGGTGCCATTTAACCTGGTAACAGGGGTCTGCAGCTTGCACAGACACTTACAAATATGCATGCATTTTGTTACAAAGACACATTCATACTTTTGTAACCTGTGCTCCTGAAATTTCTTTGACTTTTTCTCTAAATTTTTAAGCAACCATTTACTGTCTACACGCGAGATGCACGGCACTGGGGAACATTATTACTCAATGCATTCACATTTTTAAAACAATATCATTGCCCCTAATTCCATTCAAGATTCACTAGAGATATCGTTGCTAAAAAATAGGCTCAAAATGGTCTCAGAAAAGGAGGTAGAAGATTGGCAGTGAACAGATACTCAAGACACACTGACCAGAGGAAAGAACAAGATACTGGTTTTATGGCAAGCGAATTTAGGAATGATTTTTGATCCCATATTTATGCTAAAGTTTAAGGTCACATGTGCCTACCTGTGTCTATTGGTGTCTCAGTAATACTCATAGCAAACTTGCATTTTACTGTAAATGCAATGATTAAGATATGAGTAGAGGAGCTGGCTCACTGATCTCACTCTTTCACTTCAAACTTCCATGTTTCATAGTGACCAATTTGGATTTAAGATGTTTTACATTTTCTCTGGTCGAGGATCTATAAATGACATCTTTACAGGTACATAAATTAAATACAGCCAGTCTCTGCTTTCTTATGTGATTTTTTTTAGCTCCATATCCATTATCTGGCTGCTTATTAAACACTTTTATCCAGCTGGGTGAGCATTTTCATCTATTTACTGAGCTGGAAATTTATACTAAAGCCTTCCAGCAGTGATCTGGCGTGGGCGCACGTTTGCACCGCCCACCAAGCGTGTGCGAAAATGTATTTCTGGTCTAGTTTCCGAATGCATCCCGTTTTTGATGCATACCATATGCATCAAACATCTGAATGCAATTTCTCACCAGCCCATAGACCTTCCCCATAAACCCCAATCTTTGCATAATTATTCTTTAGAGCTTGCTGCTTTGTCACTTCATAAAAGCGAGACACATCCCCATAACAAAATAAACATGGCATCGCTATAAATAGAACATCAGCAGACTAACAGAAATTTAGCAGAGTATTATAACTATATAAACATATTCATTTGAAGCCCCTGTGATCATATCTGGTCAGAATGATGTAGAATGGGTTCTTTGCCCTTCAGTCATCAGGGACATTCACTCTTGCATTCGACTGGAAACAAGGTTTCCCTCCATGTCCTGAAAGCGAGTGAGATGTCGGCCATACAGCCATACTGCACGTGTTCTTCACCAGCTGCTGAACAATTATGGTGCATGTCATCTAGTTGGTGGTATGGTGTGTGTCATCTAGTTTACAGCAGAACAAGCTGCTCTGCAAAGTCTCCTTGGGACAAATTTCCAAATCTATGCGTGTTATATATAAGCAGGGTTTACCTGTTTTTTTCAATGACATATTTCCCCTGTGCAAACTACACCATTTACGGACATCAAATCAATTATTTTCAATGATATGTTTATTGCAAATAGTTTTAATGCAATATAATGCATTTCTCCACCCTCCCTGCTGTTCATTCTAGTACAGAGTGAAAACGAATCTGAACCCCATCCCAGGAAACATGAGGAGAAAAGGCAGGGACCCCCCTGGATGGGATGCCCGCCTGTCACACGTATCACACACAATCACAAGCAATTGCACACAAAGAGCTATTTAGAGGCAATTTGTCTAATTCTATGTTTTTTCAATTATGGGAGGACACTGAGAAATCCATAAACACACAGGATCCATAAACACTTGTAATGCAAATCAACAGTGTGACCCAACAAGCTCACTCTGTGTTACTGTCCTATATTCAGTATTATTTTTAGCAATTTTTTTTCAGTGGCATATCGTGCAGAATGACCGCTAGTAAAAATAAAATAAACAGTATCTGGAATGCAAATGTTAGGCTGCCTATGAAGACT
The DNA here is from genome assembly GCA_026780765.1 of Petrocephalus schoutedeni. Lineage (NCBI taxonomy): Eukaryota > Metazoa > Chordata > Actinopteri > Osteoglossiformes > Mormyridae > Petrocephalus > Petrocephalus schoutedeni. The sequence goes on from JAODKL010000128.1 coordinate 25,399,816, forward strand.
GAGCCCTATGGACTGTAATCTAGTAAGTGCACAATTGCCAGTTCAGAATACCTACAACCCCATTTCCAAAAAAGTCAGGACGCTGTGTAAAATGTAAATATAGACAGAATGCATCCATCCATCCATCCATCTTCCACCGCTTATCCGAGGTCGGGTCGCGGGGGCAGCAGCCTAAGCAGGGAAGCCCA
>JAODKL010000128.1:25401111-25413254 GCA_026780765.1 Petrocephalus schoutedeni
CCCAGACAACTTAGCTCCTGGGATCCCGGGAACACGCAAACCCCTCCACCACGGTAAGGTGTCGGCTCAGGGAGGGGTAGACAGAATGCATTTATTTACAAATCATATAAACCCATATTTAACAGAAAAACATACCAAACATATCAAATGTCGAAAGTGAGAAATGGTATTGTTTTATGACAAATATATCCTCAATTCGAATTTGATGCCAGCAACACATTTTTAAAACAGTTGGGACAGGGGCATGTTTACCACTGCCTTGCATCACCTCTTCTTTCAACAGCACTCTGTAAACATTTGGGAGCTGTAGAGACCACTTGCTGGAGTTTTGAAAGTGATTTCAACTGCTCAGCAGTTTGGGGTGGATGACAGGTCTGGACTATATGCAGCATGTGTTGCTCCAAAACCTGTATGTGTTGTTCAGCATTAATGGTGCCTTCCCAGATGTGAACGCTACCCAAGCCATGGGCACGAATGCACGCCCATACCATCATGGATACTGGTTTTTGAACTGTCCTCTGATAACAAGCTGGATGGTCCCACATTATTCTCTGTGCAAATCTGCCAAATGTGCAAACTAAGCTGTGCAAACTGTCCCTGGTACAGTGGGTAATGGAGAGGGCCGTTGTTACAATAAGGAAAATCTAAAAAGTAATCAAAAACTGTCTGTTTTAGCAATTGAGATTACTGAAGCATCTTTGTTTTATCCAATAGGCCTGGAAAGATGTTCTGTGCCACACAGGAGCTTACATGGTCTTCCCATGTGCCCCAATCCTACTTTACTACACCTAACTTGGAATCAGGTTGTAGCTATCAACAGTTGCTCTTGCCACTTGGGTGAGGAACTGTACTTGACTTGATGGAGTGGGACAGAAGATGGATTCATGATATTAAATGCTGCCGGTTAAATTTTGCTAATTTTGCACTGAACCTGCATCGCTTCAGGAAGGATATTTACTGTTTTCTGAGAAAATTAATTAGAAGCTTAAAGGATTACATATTATATCAAAGAAAGTCATGCACAGAACCAACTGTGAGATTATGGAAATTGTCCATCTAGCCAACAGTATCATCCTAGCTGGCCTAGCCAGAAAAGGTACGTGTGCCAGCCATGATCCCAGTGGGAAAATGATGACACTGGGTCTGTTTGAATTCACCAGGGACTTGAGAATGCTGATAAAGGGTGGAATATAAGAGGAGAGTAGTGCAGGAAAATGGAGGCCTAATTGGAGATACGCTCTCTCCCCACTCACATCGTAACGGATGAAAGTCTCTGTCACTATACTGGACTGATAGTGACATTGGTGTCAGCGACTTCACTTTTCAGGGGAGCCCAAACTTCAGTTCTGCGAGTCTGTGAACCTGTGCGACCAGAAAAAACTGGTCTGCATATGTGTCGACTTGTGTACATATGAGCTGGTAAAGACAACAAAACAGACACTTTCTGATCTTGTATAACAAATATATATAACAAAAATTAAGTCTTATGACAAATAAACAAACAACCTCATAAGGCAAGCAGCAATAACTAGCTGAAGGAAGAGTACAGGCCACAAGTTGAATTACACAGGTCAATTGTGTCTCCGTGGTACTTGATGCCACAGCCCCAAATTTTGTCCAAAAATCTGTTGGTAAGACGCTAACGCAATACTTATAAGTAGCCCAAAGCACAACAGACACACTATGACCTGGAAGTAGATCTTAACAACACTAGCAACAAACACTTTCCCAAAAAGCTCATACGACCCAAAAAGCTCTCAAAATCCATCCAACTGACATGGTTTGATATAGGTCTAATTAAGGTCAGCTGTGGGTTCTTAAATGATTGGCTTTAAAAGGCAGGTAAATGCTCACAGATATAAAATAAGTCAAAGTTTAGACATGCATACTTAGGAAAGGAATAAAATTATCTAACTGGTCTGGTGACATAATGCGCAGAATAGTCTTTTCATCCTTTATCTCCATAGACCACATATGATCATGCTGCCTGCACTGTCAGAACTGTGGTGCTGTTCAACAGACACAAACTTTAAGGATTTCGTGATTATTGACCATAACAGAGGGAGAGCAAAGGAAGCTGCAACATGTTACTTAATCAGAGGACAATAAGGACCAATCATTTAGTTTCAATCATTGAGAGATGCTCCACTTAAAATGTAGAAGTCCTAAAAAAACTGCAGTATCCATGGAAACACTGCATCTGCCTCATTCACGTTGGAGTAGAAGACGGAAATGGATGAGACAAAAATGTAGAGAAGGTCTGATCTGGGATGGTAGGAAGGAGATTGAGAAATCAAAGCGTGATCCGGTGCGAGTTCCGGTACGTGAAAAACAGACACTATGAATATTGTCTCAGGACTCAGACAGTATGCATTCCAGACATCCCACCTTATGGACACTGACTTAAGAGAGGCAGATGAGGGCCATCCTGGAGGGCAGGGTGTTGGCCTATAACACTCATCCCGCCTTAGGGATACTGATTTCAGGGAGGCAAACGGGCAGGGATGCTGCTTGGCTGGTATTGTAGCCATACCGTATATATACTGCCGACTGAGGTGGGGGCGGATTGGCGGGCAAAATTTGCATACTGGCGCTAGAGAGTGGTGGTGAAATTTGGGGTGAAAGTACTTGCCGGTGTTGTAGCGGAACAACAGATTTCCGGGATCATTTGCATCATTTGTGGGTGTCAGGGGGCTGCTGACAATTTGCAGGAGACTCCCGGAATGTCCAGGAGAGGTGGGATGCATGGGCGTAAATCCCGGGGGGGATGGAGGGGACATGTCCTCCCCCATCCGGGGATTGTCCCCCCCAAATAACCATAATGACGCAGTCTCCATGCTACAATAATAATGACAGAAGCAAAGTTTTTCACTGTGGGGACATATCTTTATAAGCACAATTTGACTGTATTATACGTGCCCCCTTCAAATATTGCTCATGAGAAATTTTATATTTATTGTCCCCCCCTACCGTTAAATGAAATTTACGCCCATGTCTGATGTATTCACTCTGAAGGCCAGACTAAAGATGAAGATGGCTGATGAAGAGCACTGTAGTTACATGCATACCCACACTTTAAGTTCAATGTGGTCATCTGTGTCATAACCATTCGTGGATTAGTCTGTGTGTGATCTTGTCCCTCTCACTTCAGTTTCACTGGAAACTATTCACTGCATCCTACTAGCTCATCTATGAACCCAAAGGCTATAATATAATGAAATCTATTGAATTATGAATGTTTTAATCAGCTCATATTATTCGTAATTAACAACTATAACCTTGGAAGTTAATCACCTTAATATTTTTGGGTTCTGTACAAGCTCACAGACTGTTGAAGAATAAATCCCCACTCATTTTTGACTAGGCTTAAGTGTTTGCAGTGTGATGCTAAGGTGCCACTTCCTTCCAAGGTCCAAAGATATGCTGCATAGGTGATGACTCTACATGACATAGATGTGTAATTGTGTTAGTGGATGTTTGGGTGAGTGTGTACTAAGGCTGTGCAATTAATCAAATTTTTATTTAAATTTTATTTAGCACACAAACAAAACATTTTATTTGTTTTCAAGAGATTGTGGAACTGCACTAAATTGCTCATCTTATTTTACTCGTCTTTACTATTTTATACAATATCTTAATATTACACTTTATTTCATGGGAAAGTTCGACAAGAAGGGTTCAATAAAATTTTAGTTTGCTGTTCTTTATGTTCAATACATGCAAAATGTTTCCTGAATCAATGAGCAACATGAGTAATCGTGTCAAATAATCGTGATTTCAATATTGACCAAAATAATCGTGATTATGATTTTTTCCATAATCGAGCAGCCCTAGTGTGTACTAATATCCCATCCAAATAAAGGCTTTTTTCCTTGGAACCACAAAAACCCAAAACAGGCACTTACTGAAAAAGTATGGATAAAGAAAAACACCATGCAGTCTCCTGTCTTTTGTGTCCATCAGTCAGAAGATGTATGTTGTTCTAGACTTGCACCCATGGAAGCTTGTAGATTAGTGCAAGTAATATGGCCATTAAACATCACATCTTCAGTAAGTGCAGAATTGCTACCTATGAGGGATTAAAAAAATCATCATCATCATAATCCAACCATTTATCCTGAATGGGTTCATGGGGGTTGCTGAGTTTATTCTAGACAACATAGGGCATAATACAGGTCTACCCCCTGGACCAGATGCGGATCCATTACAGGGGCTATTTTGAGATGCTAGTTAGTCTGACTTCATGTTCACTGAGTTTGTGTGCCTTCTTTCTGAAGTAATGAGACATCAGTGCTACCCTCTGAACCACCATACCACCAAGAGCAAAAAAAATTATTTACAAAAGTACAACATCTTAATCTCAGAGTCTTATAAGAAATAAACAAACTCATAAGGCAGGTAGCAAGAAGGAGCTGAAGGGAAAGTACTAGCCACAAGCTGGATTAAACTGTCAGTCGTGTCTCCATGGCATTTTGTTCCTTAGCCCCAGGCCAAAAAGCACCAAAGGTATTAGCCAGCCATGCTTAGGGTGCTGCCTTTATTATGGTTCAAATAGTCAGCTGGGTGGTTATCAGAGACTAGATTAGTTTTCCCCAGGAAAATGTGAGAGCAGCATAGTAACCCTGTAACAGTATACGGTTTGATGGTTTGATTAGATATTGAACATAGAATGAAACTGATCCTCCGGCAGTCATGCCTGCTTGTTCCAAGACCTTTAATCTGATTTGTGATCCAGTGGAGGTAACGAATGGGGAGGGGGGGAGGTATCAAAAGGTAAAAAAACATGTGATTAGGGAGGTAGAAGAAATTTCATCCAGCAATTCTGGACAAGTCCTGCCAGAAGGGGTCTGCAGTGAGAGATGACTATAGCCTGGAACGGCGACTGGGCTGGCAGCATTATGAGATATGGGTGTATCCATCACAGATTCATCGGTAAGAAAATGAATGACGGGATTAATGCTGCTATGTTATGGGAGAAGGTGAGGTGCTTGTCAAAGATGATCGCGGGAAGGATGATTTTTAAATCCTATTTTAAAATCCTAATATCACATGCTCGGTAATGTCTCCTGCTTCCCAGGAAAGGAACACTCACTCATCACGCTTTACTTGATAACGCAGTCAGAAAAGTGAACATGTCATGTTCACTTGACAGTTTGGGGGGGGCACTTTACAGGTTGTCTTTTGCATTAGTCTGCCTCAGTGAGGCATTATGAAAGCATGGTGTGGTCTGTGCAACAAAGTGCAGCAATTATCCTGAGATGGCTCTCCCCACCAACCACAGAGCCCTGACTGTAGCAGCTCACAGCACCCCTGGGCCTGATGACACGGGGGGCACATGGGGATGGAATTGAGTCTTTCAAGCCCTGCACCGGGATAGAAAAAGTGAAATGCGAAGCCAATCCCATCTAATCACAAACAATGAGGTGGATCTGTTGTCAAATCTCTGTTGATACATCATGCTGTAGGGCACCTAAGACTCCTTTTCTCCTTCAGAGCTCTGTTGCTACTCCAGTGAAACATATTCCCAGAACTTAATCCCCCCCGCTGCCCAGCAAGACCCGATTTGCGGTGGGAGCTGTTGGCTGCAGACTCTGAAGGTAAGACTGAGAAGTGATGATTGATCACTAAATTTAGCTTTGTCTCATCACAGCCATTCTGTTGTGTCCTTTGTCTGGGGAATCCAGTCTCGCAAAAGTTTCAAGTAAAACATATTAAAATGGAAATATATGCTGTAGGTTTTTATGGGGTCAACCAGATTCTCACAACCAGCATGAGTAACATTGCACATGCACGAGGATTGTGGCTCATACATACACACATGCACGAGGATTGTGGCTCATACATACACACATGCACGAGGATTGTGGCTCATACATACACACATGCACTCGTAACACAATCACACACATGCATGTCCCTGCAAAGGGGCCAGTTGTATTGAAAGTACAAACCAGCCAGTTAAAAATAAGAAGTTAAATAACCTCAAGAATTGTATTTTTGATTTCACTCTGCCTGTGTCCACCACCATTTAATTTTCAGATGTCATTTGGGGATACCAGTAAAATTTACATTTCATAAGAGTAGTTAGACTTAAAGGACACCCATGCGACTCAGCCTTAAAACCACCAAATGACAAGTTTGTTGGTTGGTTTTATTATTTTTACTTGTTCTTTTACCGAGTGACCTCATATTTATATTCTTGTTATTCAACCCTGTCCTCTCAATTAAAAAACTTGCTGATTGAAATTCAGATAAAGCTATTTTTTCAAATGCACAGCAATTCTCCTTCCACCTTTTATATTTTTGGTTAATTTACCATTCAACGCTTCCCCACCCAAGACAAACGTGCATTAACCACAGACCATGAGTGTTTGTTGCTAGTGCGACTCTTAGCTGATTTCTCGCAGTACTGTGGAACTGGGACCTTGTAGACTCATATCGATTAGAAGCACTAACTGTACAGGATGAAGATGGATCTGGGAAGGCATCTGAATTGGGACAGGAGAGGGTAAGTAAACTGCCTTCCAGCATCACAATTTCATGCATTTTAGAATCCCAGCAGCTGCAGACACTCTCTCTAACAGCACAAGAACAGAGATAGGGGGTGACATGAAGCGGCCAATCAGGATTTTTAAAGATGCGGGGTGCAGTGAAATGACGCAAAAGAACCCAAATGCTGGATTAATGGGAGATTTTCTAGAATCATGTACTTTGCACGGTCTGTAAAGCATGCAGTTAACCAGTGGCTTATGAAATTCTGCAGCCCAAACCTGGAAACTTTCTTCATCAACTGCAAACCGTTTTATTCACCGCAGGAGTTTTCTTCCTTCATCCTGTTCAGGGTTTACATCCCTCCTCAGGCCAACACGAACAATGCACTGTGCGCGCTGGCTGACCAGATTACCACCCGGGAAAGAAAATTTCCCGATCCCCTCCTTATTGTCCTTGGGGACTTTAACAGAGCGAATCTAAACCACGAACTTCCTAAATACAGACAGCATATTAACTGCCCCACCAGGGACAACATCACACTGGACCACTGTTACACCACCCTAAAAGATGCCTATTGCTCTGTCCCCCGGGCAGCTCTGGGACACTCTGACCACTGCCTGGTCCATCTTATTCCAGTTTACAGGCAACAACTTAAACGTGCCAAACCTGTAGTCAAAACTGTCAAGAAGTGGACCAATGCAGCGAAGCAGGAACTGCAGGACTGCTTTGACTGCACTGATTGGACTGTTTTTGAAGTTGCATCTGATAATCTGGATGAGCTGACGGACACAGTGACATCATATATCAGTTTCTGTGTGTGTGCCAACCAAGACCTTCTGCACATACAATAACAACAACAAACCAAAAAGACCCAGCAAAGGATGTACTTCCTGAGACAACTGGGGAAGTACAGTCTTCCACAGGAGCTGCTGATCCAGTTCTACACTGCAGTCATTGAGTCTGTCCTGTCCTCCTCTATCACAGTCTGGTATGGAGCAGCCACTAAACAGGACAGGAACAGACTGCAGCGGACTGTACGGGCAGCAGAAAAGATCATCGGCGCCCCCCTGCCCTCCATCCAGGACCTGTACCTCTCAAGAACCAGGAAACGGGCAGGGAAAATGACCACAGACCCCTCACACCCTGGACACAATTTTTTTGACCTGCTGCCCTCTGGCAGACGGTATAGAAGCCTGCAGACCAGGACCACCCGACACAGGAACAGTTTCTTTCCCCTCGCCATCTCCCTCATAAACAGTTGAACTGTCACACTGCTCCACACTAGAAGTCTGCAACTGCACTTTATGTACACTCTGTTGTATTCATTCTACAATCCTGAATTTTTGTATATAAGCTTTAGATTGTTTATTATATTTTATTCTTGATTATACACTATGTGCGTGCGTGCATGTGTATGCGTATATATGTATATATGAGTGTGTACACATATAGATATACACATACATATCTTCATACATATATTTAGATTAATAGTATAAACATGTTCAACTAATACTTATATACATTGTCAACACATATCTATATTTATGAATATAAATCCATATTTTGTATTTTACCGCAGATAATATATTATTGTTTATTTATTGCTCAGTATATTGTTCATTGTGTCGTTTATATGTTGTTATGTTTATACTGTTGTGCTTGAGAGACACAATCGACCAGAACCAAATTCCTTGTAAGTGTTCGCTCACATACTTGGCCAATAAACACGATTCTGATTCTGATCTGATACTGATTCTTCAGCAATTAAACATGTAAAGCGCCCTGGGACAACTCTGTTGTGAAGGGCGCTATATAAAAATAAACTGAATTGAATTGAATTGAATAAATTTTCCCCCTTTTTCTGTTGTTATCACATGACCACAGATCTTCTTAGACAAGCCAATCAGAATACTACTTCTTGGTGCTGCCAGTCACAAGCAATATCATCCAGCAGCATAACAATTGTGCCTCTTTTGGGACAATGTCCTGTATTTTCTTCGAAATATAGGAAAATTGTAATCAAAACAACATTTTATTCTGACAGAAGTATATGTGTTTGCTTGTAGGGTTTGCCATGTTATATAAGCAGTTTAAATTCAAAACCGTTTGTTGTAAATGACCCATTTCAGGATTCTACAAGGACACACACATACAGTACAAATAATAATAGCCAATCTATGTAATCATGCCAATCTAGGTAAACAATATGTTTTTTTGTCATGATGAGATTTGATAAAGATGCAAAAGACCCCAAACCAAACCATCCCACACGTACTGCTAGGTTTCCTGCTCGACAGTCCCTCCCTCTGCCGGACCGAACTCTACCTTCCAGCACCAGGCATCGGCTGGGACTAAACCAGGTGTGTGGGAAAAGGATTCGAGTGCAGGGCCATAAGTATAGGCACAACCTATGCAACACTTACATAACCCAGGCTACACTGGTATAACAAGGATATACATGTTTGACACTTCCAGAGCTGGGACTTGAATGAAGCCTACAGGAAGTTCGAATCCCCAACGCCACTTACTGATCCTAGAATCCAAAAATCAATGTTTTAATATTCTTGGCTAAATCTAAACATAAGCCTAATAAGTGTTATATAAGCATTAGTTCAAAGTGTCTAGCAGGCTAACAGACAACCTTAAAAGTAAAAAAAAATAAAATATAAAAACCAAAGCCAAAAGCCTCAGACTCATATTTGTAGATAATGAATAGGTCTAAATATATTCTTTGAATTAAATATTCAAAAAGGTCGAAGTGTCTGAAGATGGTAGTTCTCTGAAGACTCAAATCAAAGTGTTTTCTAAGTAAGAAGTTTCGCTCAGTTATTTTATTACTGACTCAGGCAGTAAAATGAGATGATCTACTTGCAACTGCAAGACAAAGAGGTTTATTAAAGTAACTATCAACATTGGGGAAGGCACAAAATAAAAGGGCCACAAGTGGTTAAAAATGCACAGGAAGCGATAAGGAATAGATTAATGACCATGATCTATAACAGAACAAGGGCACCTAGAAAACACAATGCAGAGCACCAAACACACGGTGACACTGACCCAACTACGGAAAAGGTAAGGAACAGAACACAGGCAGGAACTTAAATACATTAATTAAACAGGTTGACGAGAGAGCAGGTGTGGAACATGAGACAAATCACTGGGGCACGGGACAATGAGTAACAGACAATCAACAATCCCTAGGCTCAGGGAAATGGGCAACAGCAAAATAACAAAGACGATCACTGAACTAAGAGACTAATAGGCAAACTAGGAAACATTATCTATTACTAGGAGTATAAAACAAAGACATTAATACAAAATCAAAAAGGTATAAAACCAAACCAGAACCTAACACAAGGAGGGTGGACCATAGGTGGGAGAAGTAAGAAAACAAACACTAGGAAAACCAAAAATACTGAGGACAACAAAAGTTAAACACGAAACCCAGAACAGGTGAGGCTATGGTTTGCCAGCCTTGAAGCAGCACCCCACCTCACACTCAGCCCACTGAGCTACGCAGCAGGGAGAAACATGCAAGTAAACAATACAACTTAGAGAGGGGGAAAAGGCAGAATGGCGAGCAATAGCGGGAGCTGGGAGGGAGCAAAAATGCAGACTGTCTGTGCGTCCCAGGGCCAGGGCCGGAAAACATTGTCTTAAACTAAAGTTCCACTCAGTCTTATAATATAGTGTAGTATGCCCATTGTCTTTTTATAACCTTGAATTGTGGGTTCTTAATTGCATATGGATTCTGTGCTTCCTCTTCAATACTGAAGTACATTCTGCACTTGGTCAGTAAACACAGGCCGCTGCAAAATTGACACTCAAAGGGATATATTTCGGGAAGACTTTAACTAGCTCAGCGGAGAGTGTTATACTTTTCCATTTTGTCAGCGAGAAGAATGCTTTGAAAGTGAGCTGCCATTTGATCTCCCCCGCTCGCCTGTGTGTATGCAAGACAGTGAAATGGGGGGCTAGCAGCCAGTAGAAAGTGCATTTGCTTTTCAGACAAGCTTGTTTTATAAGTAGCCAACAAAGGACACTTGAGTTTCCCTTATTCAAGTTCTGTGTACTGGTTTTGTTTCTTATACTATGAATGAAGATTATATGCAAGTCTTTTGCAAGAGACTGAATTTTGGTTTAATTTATATTTTGTGATAAATGTGTACAGCCGATCCACAGGTTACGATGGGGCTAAGTTCCAATAAACCGATAAAAGAGGAAAACATCATAAGAGCCACTTTACCCATGGGAGGTGGCAAGCCCAATGGACAGGGGTATCAGCACAGACTAGCTGGACGAGCTTAGTAACTTCCTGATTTGTCTTCCCCATCACGTTATTGGTTTGGGGGTGATGACTGGAGGACAAGCTTAGGGAGATGTTGAGTCGAGAACAGAAGGCTCAAAAGACTCCTGCCGAGAATTGGGCATACAATGTCTGTTGGGAGACTAGTACTGGAAGACCCAGGTGAAGAGGATGTCAGCCAACTCTGTTGCTATTGGAAGGTTGGGAAGAGGGATTATTCTACACATCTTAGAAAACCTGTCTACAATGGTTAAGATGATGGCATTGACCTTGGAAGATGGTCAGTTCAAGTGCTAGGTGGGACCAAGGCATGTCAGGGGTCGGAAGCAATTGCAGGAGAGCAGCAGGCTTTCTTGTATCGGGCTTATATTTGGCACACAACAAACAAGATAGTACAAAGTTCTCTTCCTCCTCCCACCAACTGGGTCACCAGTAACACTAGGCTAGAAAGCATGCGGTGAGGGTCACACCGTGATGAGGTGTGGACCCATTTGATGATGCTAGGATAAAGTGCAGAGATCTTACTGGTGGGACAGTGGCCTGGGGAAGGTTCATTCAAGCTTGCATCGTTGAGGTCCTACATGATCAGACCCAGGAAGCAGGAAGGGGTAAGATCAGACCTGGATCCTGTCGATTCGTCGGAGGAGGAAATTAGCGGGAGAAGGAATCGGCCTTTATATTCTTCACCCCAGGCACATAAGACATCTTAAAATCAAGACATGTGAAAAAGAGGGCCCACCTGACTTGTTGAGGGTTCGGTGGCTTAGCAGATGTCAAGTATTCCAAGTTATGTGGTCAGTTAAGACATAAAAGGCATGTAAGAATGCACATAGGTGCAACACCCCAATTCCTCCTTGGCATGATGAAAGAACAGGACTGTACTACAGCCCTTGATAAATCTTCTGTAGAGATTTATGAAGCCAAGGAAGCGCCACAGCTCTTTTAGGGTGTAGAGATGGGGCCAGTCCTGGATGGCCCTCACTTTCTCACCATTCATCCTTACACTACTGGGTTGAATCATGTACCCCAAAAACGTGAGGAGAGGTACAATGCAACTTGCATTTTTCTCCCTTCATGGACAAATGTTCAGAGATGCTGCAGAACCTGACAGACGTGGTGGACATGTTCCCTAGGAGAGGAGTAGTACACAAGGGTGTCATCCTTCCTTTCAAAAACCCTAGAATGCACAGTCTACAACCAGCTCTCTCTTTACCTCTCTCAGAACAACCTCCTGGATCCTAATCAGTCTGGCTTCAAAGCAGCTCACTGCCCTCTTAGCAGTCACTGAGAAGCTGCATGCTGCTAGGTCAGCCAAACTGTCATCTGTCCTCATCTTTCTTGA
>JAODKL010000128.1:25413354-25423927 GCA_026780765.1 Petrocephalus schoutedeni
GCCCATTGCTTCCGGGATAGGCTCCGGACCCCCCGCGACCCTGAACAGGATAAGCGGGTTGGAAGATGGATGGATGTAATCTTTTACTGTTTTTTGCCTACACTTTGTATTAAAGAGATATACACTTTTGTCATTCATACTGTATGTGGTTTTTGGAACATGGACTACATAGTACTTGTATTGCTTGCTTGTTAATCAAGATGCTTAAATATTTTCAAAATATTCAACTAATATTTTCACAGTACACAACAATAATGCTTTTCTTTGTTCTATAAGAAAGGGTGCTGGGGATCTTGTGCTTGCTAATGAAGTACAACAGGTAAAAAAACTATTTTATTAGTAAAACAGTGCAGCAGACAATCTCCACCGCCTTTACTTTGCAATTAGATAACGATTTGCTTATTCCATTCATTGTTATTATACAGTGCATTTCACATCCTCAATTTTCGTACTATTCATAGATTATAACATCCACCCCTTAAAGGCACAATAAGTCATACATGAAATAATCACAAAGCAGTCTAATGTCTCAATCATGCTGGAAGGAAGGTTACATTGAAACTAACTGTGTATGACTTGTCTTTGTCATCTAGAATCTTCTGGCGCTGATCCGTAGCCATGAAACTCATGGAACGGGAGGAGGGAGAGTCACTTGTTTGTTTATAAAGATTGCAGTACACAAATCTGACCAGAGGATGTTCTTACTTCATTCTTACTTATTATACCTTTAGATAATCTATTGGGATAGGGAACCTAAGGTGCGTCCATCTACTTCTGGACCATGGGTTACTGCCAAAAAAATAGGAGTCTATGTGCCGATAAAAATTATTTTCTGATCCCGTTTGATGTGTGCCATCGATTTAAAATATGATGTCCGTGAAGTATATAAACACATTTTGATGCCAAAAAAGCGCTTAGGCTACAGGCGGCAAAGGTTATTTTAGGTTTTGTGTGAAAAGACGTGGCGAACTATAAATGTTTGTGTCACAAAATTGACATCGAACCAGACACGGAGAAGAGGAAAAGCTTATTTTTTTTTAGCAAGCTTCGAATCCTTCTTCCAGGATGACGTGGAGAAAACCACTATAAATCTGGCCATGTGGCAATTAGTAGCTACGCTGGGGGAGAAGAGCTTCTGTGGCGACGTTATATATACGATGTCTGATTTAAATTTTAATTACAAATTTTTACAAGCTAACAAATCTCAAATTACATTACAGACATAGTTGAAACACACAATTATTTATCATTTTAATTGAAGTACAACATATGTGTGATTCAGAGAGTAAGGCAAAGCAGACCAGAAAATAACTTTTATAGCTTCATTCACTTCCATTCATTTTTCTTTTGTTCAGGCACCCATGAGCAGACCAGAATGGGAGGAGATTTAGGCTCCCTATATTAAAATAATTATCAATTGGTCAAATATGAATTTTCATTCATCCTCATTCCTGTATTTTCAGGTCGTAGATTTGGAAGTAGAAAACGATACAGGCACTACTGAATGCCTCACTGTCGAGAGCTCCTGTTACAGGTGCATTGTGTCTTGAGTAATTATTCCAGAGGGTTGCACAAAATATATACACACAATTATTATAAATGTATTTAGCTTGACTCTTTTACGTTAGATTCTTTAGAAAAAAATTAGTAGAATCATTCTATAAAGCTGGAACTGCATGTTTATGCATTTGTCTTTTTGCATCTACACTTTGTGTACATGTTTTCACTCTGCAGAAACTACACACAGCTGTTTGAACCGATTGTGATTGATGATGAAGATCCTACTCCTAACGAAGCCAAAGATGAGCCCCCAGAAGAACCTGTGTTAGTAATTTAAACATTTGAATCCAATTAACCGTCATCTTGTTCTGTACAAGACATCATGCCATCATGAGAGAAGTATATACACTTTAAAAAAATGTTTCCATTTTCCACCAGTTTGCAAGCACATGAAATTATTGCAAATTTGGCACTGGAACTTGACCACAAGAAGGTCAGCAGGTTCAATATATCAAGGTCAGATGTATGGGATGGAGCTGTTCGAGGATTTTGATGCAGCACATACTCTGACAACTACGACATGTTCATCAAGTTTAATGATGATGCTGGCTGATTTGAAGAAGGTTTGGATACAGGTGGCCCGAGGCGTGAATTCCTCACACTTCTTATGGGCAGTCTGAGAAATCGCCCTGTCTTTGATGGACCTCCAGAGAGCCGTTATCTTGTATATAATTCAAGAGGTGGATGTTTTCTCCATAACTATTACAATAGAAATTTTAATAAAAATTGGCTTATATTTTTTTCATTAGCATATTTAATAGCAATTAACCATGATAATTATGTGCCCCGTATAACAGCTGCCAGGGAAGATGAGTATGTTTTAGCAGGAAAGGTGATCGCTGTATCCATTGTGCATGGGGGACCAGCACCATATTTCCTCTCGAAGAACCTGGTCAACCACATCACAGGGAATCAGAGTTTCAGCGCCACTGTAGAAGATGTAAGATAGAAGAAAAGTTCTACTTCAGGTAGAAAATTACCTAGGCTCAGGGAATGGGTTTACTTAAAAGACACTTGGGGCCAGTTTAAAATATTTAATCAGAATAAAAGTTATCCGGGTTGGATCATATCTTGAAAGTGGGTTCAAAAGTAAAAGTTGATTCTGTAATCTGAAAGGACAGATTTCCACCTCCCAACAACACAAGTGAAATAAATTGATTATTTTTTTAATCCAATGTTTGAATTAATTGTAAAAGTAGTGAAAATTATATTTTTGTTTTTCTTACAATAAACCTTTTTTATAGGTCCTGAAAGCTGAATCAGAGGAGTCTTTACAGAATCTTATTTTGCAAAACAGCGCAATCTTCCAAACTGCTGGATGCCTCAGAAACGTCAAGCCTTGTGAGAAGCAAGCATTCGTGGAGGAGTACCTCAGATGGTACATCCTTGAAAGAAATCAAAATTCCATTCAACGGTAAACACATTACTCCATTTAAATTCAGGATGGCCAGTTGCTCATCACAACAGCCACTGACATTTTCAGACCTTCAGATGTATATGAAAAAACTGATTCAGTAGCATTCGTGTGATCTGATGAGCAACATGTTATAAAATTTAACCAGCTTTTCTTTTTCAGTTTCTTTTTTGGATGTTAAGGTGATACCTCAGTTTTGATAATTTACACAAAATTTTACAATAAATAGTACAACACTTGCCAAATTCACTGTTCCACCACTATTTCTATGCACTAAGGAAATGTATTTATAATATTTTCTTATAATGATAATAAAATAATTGCACATTTGTATAGCATTTATCTAAGTCAGAGACTCCATAGCGCTTTACAGTCAGTCATTCATACGCACATTCACACACTGATGGTGATGAATTACATCGTAGCCACAGCTGACCTGCGACACACTGACAGACGAGGCTGCCATACACTGGCACTACCAGTCCCTCCGACCACCAGCAGGCAAGGAGGGTGAAGTGTCTGGCTCAAGGACAAGACTGATGCAAAGCCTGGGTGTCACGATCTCGGCGGGTCGAGCAGGCAGGGAGCGGCGAGAGAGGAAGCCAGCAGCCAAGATTGCGAGAAACGAGGGTTTTTAATGCGTGCGGTAGGGTTAACAGAGAACATTAAACATTAATGACGGACACCCAACTCAGGAAGACGAGGACTAATATACAGAACACAAGCCGAAATAATAGGGAGCAGCTGGGCACAATTGGGTAAGCACACGTGGATAATAAGGGGGCGTGGCACACACGAGGATTGAACGAGCAGGATATGACACTGACTCATGAACCCCTGGAAGATGGAAGGGCAATTAGCCAACCTGCAGGGCATCACGAAATATTTGTATTGTGTAGCTATACAAAAGTGGTTCTGCTCATCACCTGCTCAGATCCAGGTGATGTTATATGTGTTGTGTAGGTCCAGCTTCATAAACACCCCGGCATCATTTAACTGTTCCAAAGCCAAGGGGATGAGAGGCAGTGGATCTTGGTGTTTGCGGGTTATTGCATTCAACACCCGATAATCTATGCATGGCAGGAGACCGCCATCCTTCTTTTTTGCTGAAAAGAACCTGGATGAGACAGGAGCAATAATACCTTGAGCCAAGAACTACTGGAAGTAAGCTTGCATTGCCTTTTCTTCTGGCCAGGATAGTGTGAAGAGCCTTCTTTTTGGCAGCATAGCCCTTTCTGTTAGCTCGATGGCAAAATCAGTTTCTCGTTGAGGTGGTAGAACAAAGGCACCAGGATTTACTGAACACGTCAGCGTAGTCTCGACAGTCATGGGGAACTGAGAATTCACCTTCAGGAGGCGGGCTTTCCATGGACAAGACTTGGCATGGCAGCAAAATGCAAGTGGTTAGACAAGACTGAGACCAGGAACACAATTCCCTCCATGGCCCAGTCCACGTGTGAATTGTGGAGCCACAACCATGGGTGTCCTAGGGTAATTCCATCTTTGACGGTCTATAGGACAAAAAAGCAGATGCTTTCTATATGAGTGACCTCAATTTGCATCTGTAACAGGGTCATGCCGTGGGTTACCTTTCCAACTGAGACAGGAGCTCCATCCGCCTCTCAAACCGCCAGAAAGGGGTGGCTCCATGTGTATCGTATGCTTCTGGGCCAGCTGACAATCAATAAAATTTCCTGCAGCACCAGAAACAATAGGAGCCTGCTCTGTCACCCCTGTGCCCAGAACAAAGAAGCAGGAACTGACAACCGAACTTTGATGATATCAATTGCATGTAGAACCTCTACCTGGGCAAATGATGCCACTGCTCCACCAGGGCAGACAGGACAGGGCAGTAGAGGCTAAGCCCTTGCTGGAGCCAACGGTGATGCTCAGACGGGGTCAGTGGGGCCTTCCAACTGCATGTGTCCAGGATCAGGAGCAGGAAGGGCTGGCAGACTCTGTGGAGTTTCTGGACGCTCTCGCATGCCAGTATCGAGGGCAATGGCCAGCTGCAGGTACTCCTTAAAATTCCAGGCCACCCTTCTGCATGCCATTTCAGTCTGCAGGTCCCAGTGCAGGGCACGGGGAATTCTAAGGCAAAATCCACCATCGATCAAGCCCCCTGGTGGAGATTCAATAGGTGGTCAGCTAGAATAGGCCGTACCGTGGGATGGTCAAACACTGCACTGAACGCACACTTAAAGGCTGCGGAGGAATGCAGGAGGGGTCTTTTTTTTCCACCCACAGGGCGGTAGCCGATTCCAGGGCTTTTCCCGACCAAAAGGAGATTACAAAATGCACCTTATCCGTATCTCCGGGTAACAGGTTAGGGTGATGATCAATATATAGCCGACACTGCATTAGAAACGCCTAGCAATGATCAAGATCGCAATTAAACTGTTCCAAGGGGGTGTGGCCAGGAGCGTGGTTGGGGGCATGGTCAGGAGCGGGGAGGAGCAGCGATGCCCTGCTGCAGCTGACCGACCAGGGCGGTGAGCTGGCAATCCTTGCATAAGCGTCCTGAAGTTGGTTGTGGAGATCTGCGGTGTCCATTGGGTCTTCAGCAGGGTGTTCTGTCACCAACAGAGATACTCCGGTAGACACAAGAGGCAGAGCAAGCTGGGTTTTATTTAAACAGGGTTTAAATAAATCCAAATCTCTGTCAAATCAATGTCAAATCAAAGTCAATCCTACATGGACGAGGACTCGGGACTGGAGCAGACACAGAGCTGGGATCGGGGCAGACAAGTGGAGACAGGAACATGCAGGGTAGGTTAGCAGGGAGGATCAGGGCTGCACAAGAGACAAGAGTAAACACTCAGTACGTGACCACATGTGAGAGCAGCAATACCTCTCACTGAACACAAGGTCTGTCTGGGCACATGCTAGGCGTGACACAGTAACTGACTTAGTCGGACTTCCATAATGTAGTTTGGTGGAGAAACAAACCATTTGAGCATAAGAACTAATTAATAATTCATGAATTAATAAATCATTAAAAAAATAATTTTCCGACATATTGACGGAGGCACACATTATTTATACATAAATTAACCATAAGGACACCTGGGGATAAAATAAAATCAAAATATGTTACAAATGTGAGGCAGGCCTCAGGCCACCCTCAAACTCTGACAGAAGGGATGCCTACATTGGAACTGCACAGTCAACCCGGCAGCCTGGGGAGCAGGAAAACACACCAGGGGAACACTAAACAGGATTGCCAGGGTGAGTACTGCTGGTCAAACAGAGAAAATACAGAGTCAGACTAGCACCGACCTGACAACTGTGGGATATGCTGCAAGAATATGTACCACCGAGGCTGCTTCTGCAAGCTATTTCATCCTTGTATGGATGTAGTAACAGTTGTATCTGGTTAACTGGCACATAGCTGAAGATGTCTGACATGGGTTTTGCCTTGGGTTTGGGCTGCTCTCCACTCTTGTTTGTGATTTACACCGACCGGATATCAAGATGGCCGTAGCAGGAAGGGCACCCAGCACGGGGGACTAAGGGTGACATCTCTGCTATTTGCAGGTGATTTTCTTCTTTTGACCTCATCCCCATCGGCACGCGCTTGAATAGTTTGATGCTGAGTATGAAGGGGCAGGGATAAGAATAAGCACTTCAAATCAGAGGCTATGCTTCTCTCAGAAAAGCGTGAATTGCTCATTTCAGCTGAAGGCAGAGAGTGGTCCTTTTGTGAAAGACTTTAAGTACCCTGGCATCTTGTTCACAAATGGCAGTGAGAGCCAATGTGAGAGGGACAAGCGAAATCATTGGACGACTTTGCAGCATACTTTTATGTCTGTCCCTTTACTAATCCATGGTTCAGAACCTAAAGAATAAGGTGACAATGCAAGAGACTGAAATAAGGGTTCTCCACAGTGTTGCTAGACTGAGAGACCTTGAAACAGAGCTTCTGCTCCTTTAGATCATGGGGAGTCAAGTTAGGTGGTTCAAGCATCTCAAAAGGGTGCCACCTGATCGGCTCCCAAGGGAGTGCATTAATCAGTATTAATGAAGTGCATCAGTCAAGCATTGAATCAGTGGTGCAAGAGAATATCTATAAATACTTGTAATGGAAAATATCTCACTGATGGTCTCTTTGACATGCAAAGACAGTGTAAATTGCCCCCAACCTTGCAAATAGCACTACATCAACTTATTCTGTCATTTTCACAGCTCTTTCAAACCGTTACCTGCCATTTGTCATCGGGGAAATGGCCTGGAGTGATATCAGTATTGATGCGCATGCTGTCTGCCACTTATCCAGTCAGAGAGGAGACATCTGAAGTAGAGGGTCACGCAGGAATGGGGAAAGTGGTAATATCATGGATATCTGCTACAATCCACTGGTATGGGGAAAAATATTCCCGCGATAACAGCGGGAATGGAGATGATCTTTACGGAATGAAATGAAATATATGGTAACACTGGGGTAACAGTAATGAAATTCCTTGCATATGCAGATTATTATATCTTTGTTATGTTATTATTATGATATTTTATTATTCATACCCCAACAACATCTAGTGGCAGTGTCAAGAGAGTAATTTAATAATTAAGATTTGGACAAATATGACAAATACGGACTTGTTTAAGTTTACACAGTACTGTTAGTGTGTTGCTGAATGCAGCAATACGGGTGGGCATGGTTTTCATGAACGAGGGGATGGGGTCGGGATTGTTTTTGTGCCCAAGGGAATGGGGTGGGAACGGTGCCCATGCACAAGGGTCTGGGGTGCACCAGGGAATGGGGAGATGATTTAGATATCCAAGGGGACGGATGGGGAACAATACCATACCCATGCAGCTCTCTAGTCTGGAGCTACAAGCTTTTGTGATTCTAAGGGGGCACCACACAATGCTGCTTGGTGACGAAGGACTTCACCTAAACCAGTGCTTGGACATGGAACTTCCCGATTGCTCCACACCTGTGTTTTCAAGCCACTTTATTGCTGACTGGGCATGAAAATATATTTTTCTTTCTAAATTCTTCTAAAACTAGGCATAGTCTTTTGTCAGCTTTATAACATGCAGTGGCTGATTGTGTTGTGATTGTGTTGTGAGTGCATGATGCACCAGCCATGATAAACCACCAGCCTTGTCCTACATCTGTAAGGTCCAGTCAGAGACCACTGCCTTCACAACCCTCCTTGGTTTTGAATATTTCCGTGGCATGGAATTTGCATTAATACATGCAGAATTTGGGGTCCTACCAGCTCAGGGTTATTGGTGTGGTTTTCTTCTCCTTCCAGAATTGCAGAATTAGAATGTGATGCTACTCTAAATTCAACTCCAGTTGGAATTGACCATCAAACACTGCTACCGTGGTTTGTGCTGTTTTGCCTGTTCTTTGTGATAACAGCACCTTTCCAGGTAAGTTATGGTTAGGTGTGTAATTAACATGCAAGGGCATGCCAGTTTGTGTTGGTTTTTTTTCACTAAACAAAGATCAGTGACAAAGATGGAATAAACAAACTATTATTTGCATATTGGAAAGTAAGTAGGAGTTTCAGCCATGGGTCCTGGATCACTGGCCTTCATGGAGGAAATCATGTAACAGTTGATGTTTTGCAAATAATTCACTGCAGAAGGAAAGCAGCGTATACCCAGAAGAAATCCACATGTCCCCTGTATGCCACTTTGCCCATATTCATGAAACAAGTCCTCCATGGGGACTCTAAACGTGGGAAACATGCAAAGACTCCAATTTAGTCAGCCACCAGTGATCATTAACGCTTCCTCTATCACCGTGCCCCCAGGAAGTACACATTCTTCATGTCGTATAATAGAGGAAGGAGGCATGCTCACTAACTGGGCTTGCATATACAGCCACACAGAAACACAGCATTTTGTCAATCACTGCTAGCTAATCGAATTGTCTGGATACGTGTTCAGACCTGGAGAAATGTCTAGAAATCGTACAGAAGAGGAACTTGTGACTGAAGGTCTAAAGGCTTACATCCAAGAAATAAACTTGTGTTTCCCCCTTGAGCACAGCACTCAACTTTGATCTATTTCACCTAATACCTAGCTGTGAAAATGTTACTATAAATGTTACATTTACAGTATATAGCATTTTTCAAAACACCCGAAATGCTTTAAGGAACCAATGGAGGGGCCACTTCAATCACCAGTGTGCAGCACTCAGGGGAGGACAGACCACAGGTAATGGTGGACCTGACTAATTGAGGCCCTGCCTGGATGAGGAGCCCTCCAAAAGTCTCGGAAATAAATGGGTTTTGGTTTCTAGTTGTAATACTTTCCGTTATTATAGAAATAAATAACTTACATGATAAGTTCTTGCCACCAGTCACCTGAAACCATCGTGTTATTGTTAGTTATCAAAGTGGCTATGTCCATTCTTTTGTCAGAAATGTAAAAAACATTAACATAAACTGAGAAATAGAGAGGTTAGCTAAACACAGAGCTTTCCCTTTTTCGCATGACTGTGAAATGTCATGATACGTGTGCCGGGTGCGGAGAAGGGAAGCAGGATCAGGACTCCAAATAGCAGGGGTACACACAAGGTTTATTCCAAGCCAAAACAAGCAGGGAACAGCACACTGAGACACATAACATCAATGACCGGATTGGGGAAACGAACTTAAAAGTGGACTAAAATACACAGTATCACTAATACAGATCAAGAAACAGCTGGCAAACGCAAGAATTCACACGAGGTTAACAAGGGGGCATGGCACACAGGAGGTTCAGACGGGCAGGACGTGACATGAAATGTCCAACTAATTTTTTGTACTTCATCACAATCTACAACAACCCATTAATGGATAGCCTTTAAGTTAGGTGAAGTCACTTTGCTAACAAGTCTTATTCAGCTGTATTTTGGAATAATAGGAACAGAAAATTGCGCTATTAAATTGTTAATGTATTTTAATGAATTTTTTTAATTAATCACTTAATGTCCTAAGTTTCACTACCCTTGTTATTATACAATTGAATGGAAACCTGTGTATGGATCACATTATTCAGCTATGCAGTCAGTGGAACTAGGTGGTTGTCTGAATGTGCAGGACACAATTTAATTTAAGGTGGCAACAGATGTATCTCCTTACATACAACTTAGCATGTTTTTTTTACCCTTGAATACAAAACAGTAATTTCAATACTTCTGATTGCTCATTTCAAACTGTGACCTGAAGCATGCTAAGATGGAGGATGTGGTCGTGGAGACCTATAATTCTTACTGAAAATTACAGGCTCCTTCTCATTATTAATGACATGCACATTGTAAATTCCCTGGGATAGAGCATCTGTGGTGATATCTCATAATAACAACATGATAAGCATAAAAATTCAAAACTGCAGTCCTTAAATGGACAAGCTGGAAAGAAATGGATCGATGGATGAATGGATGTCAGATATAATAACAAACATCATCTCTGACAGCGAAAACGTGCTTTTTGCTCTGTTAACGCGTGTCTCAGCTCCCATTGCCCAGTAACCTTTGCTCTCAAAGCGTTTTGGTAAGACCATCATCAGACCATTTACCTTCTGATTGGAAGCATGCTAATATAACACCCATATTCAAAAAAGGGGATAGAAGTAATCCAGCAAACTATAGGCCAATCA
>JAODKL010000128.1:25433146-25443232 GCA_026780765.1 Petrocephalus schoutedeni
TAGTAATCTAATTAGGGAGTTGCAGAGAAAACCCGCAATCACACCGGCCCTTTGCGGATAAGATTGCCCACCCCTGCTTTTGGGGAACGTACCCCAGCATGTTTTTTTCTCTGGAAAAGTCGTAACAATCGGGAACATTCGGACTGGAAGGACCCGCCCCCACGGTTGTCAGGGCGACTTCCGCAAACACTAGTCTAACTATAAACCTGCTTTTGTTGGCAAGAGCGGAATGTCTAAGCCTATATAACAAAGGTAAAGATTTTCCTGTTTAATTAGTAGTATATTTTTATATAGGTTTAAAAATGTATAAATAAGCATGAATTATTATTTAGGAAAATACTTTTTGATTTTTAATATGCAAAGTTGAATTGCATAAACGTTGCATCTTACGTGCTGGGTTAGAATAATTAGGCTTATTTAAAACGAGTACATTTCCTGTTATTATAATTAATGTGAAAAATAATAACTCGGACAGATTTGCAACTCTGACGGTAGATGTGTATGCTTTGGGCCTGACCTGACATTTGACATTCATTTTAGACAGTTCTAACAGTTAAATTGGCGAAGACAACAAAACAAGACATATTAAACTAATGTCCAACGTCGCGAATAACCGGCGAAGCAAACCGGCGTCGGAGATCCGACGGATGTGCCCGCAACAGAGGGCCCGTTGCCTCGCCTACCAAGAGCAGTCTAAAGACGTGCGGACAGCTGTGAGGGCGTCGGAGCAGCGCATACGGGAGCGGCGCGCAGCCGCCCGGGGAAACTCACGGGCTGCAGACGCAACGCAAGAGGCAGAAAGGAAGCAGCGGGACGCGCTGATTGGCCAACTAAAAGCGACCGAGGCTCGCAATCGAGTCCGTCTAATGAAGCTCCGGTACCAGACTCTACGGGTTCGTACATTCTCGCTACCTCGGACCGTATTTATGTCTAAATGGAATACAGTGTTCATGTTTGACATCTGACTACTCCAGTGCTGGAACAAATGAGCTTTTTAGCCAAACTCACTTCGAATAAAGACACCAGCTATTGTGTAAGTGTTTAATTTCTATTTCTCCTCTTATCCGATGACTGAAGACCCAGGAGATCAATCTTATGATTTCCTGGCAATCCACGGCCCAGAATGCCATTCGCCTTCATCTGCTGATGCCAGTCAATGAGGACAAAGTAGCCCTTAATGATACCTTGAATAAATTACAAGTGAGTTGATTTAACTGATTTATTTATTGCCAGCATTTCATTGATGTTCCTTTTTTCTGAAAAGTTAGGATCCCAGAAATGAACCCCCAAACAACACCCATTTTAGGAATAAATTACTTTATCGTAATCCTGTTTTTTTTCTATGTGTGTGTGTGTGTGTTTTGGTATGATCTTACATCTAATTGTGCTTCCAAGTTCTGAAACTTCTGAAGTTCTGGTAAAATTTGTCTTGTTCTCAAAGATTTGCCAAAGTGCTTAAATTGTCTCTCTGCACATGTAGGGCAAAATGTTGTTCTTCAGATGAACAAGTACAAGCCTGTCAAGTCAACAGTCATCCTAGCCTGTGCAGTTTCTGTCTTTCTGCTCTAAGTCCAGTGTTTTAACAATGAAACTGTAAACAGCCCTTGTTCCTTGTATATAACTGAAAGTGCAGTATTCGGCTATGGTGTGTAAACAAATGCTGGTCTAAGAAAAGGCCAGTGGATTGATTCAGAATGTTAGATAGCTGAATTGGAATGAAGACCAACGAAGACCAACAAATAAGTGGCTCTCTACCACTCCTCCTCAACACTCAAAGGTCTCCTTTTGAAAGACAAAAATCCTGCTCTGCTATCTGGATGGATATGGACACAAGAACATGCTCTGACAGAGTCCCTCAGTGCATTGTGATTGACAACTGCTCAGGGTCTTTGTAGGACCATAGTATGAAACACACCTGTATGATAGGTTGGCAAGCTGGACCATGTGACACTGTGACAACAATTTATATAGGGACAAGTGTAGCGATAGGTCTAACAGAAATAGAGTTGGGTGGAATATTAAAATAAAGGCTGCTGTTTAGCATTAAACATGGTGGAGAAACAGGTACACAAAAACTAAATTAGGTCTAGGTCCCTGCCTCTCCTCATCCAAGAAATCAACTGTCTCTGACTTTATTTAAGTCTGCAAATTGAATAAATATACGATAGGCGTTTTATCATCAAAGAACAATATTTAATTTAACTTAATTTAGAGTACAAGTCAATATTTCTAATTTGTTATTCATTTTCACCAATAAAGTTTTCTAGGTCAAGTTTATGTAGGTCATGTGATGGCCCACTGGGTATCGCTTTAGCCTCATTCCTTGAGGGATGTGGGTTTGAATCCTTTTTCTGGTTCTGCATGTGTAGAGTTTGCATGTTGTCCCTGCAGTTCAAATAAAAGTTTGCAAAGTTTGCATCTCTACTTCGCCCTTAGTGTGTGAGCATGACAATAACGCTAAGGCTTACTCAAGATGCAAATTACGATAAAATGTCTGTTTTCTACATTTACAGAGAGAAAGAGTTGAGCAGCTCCTGGAGGATGAGCAGGGTCAGACATTCAGCTGAAGCTAAAGCTCTGGTGCAGAGGAGGACCACCCCTACACTGTACTACATGTCAATAGGACCACAGTCTCCAACATTTTATTGTCCAGTTTAATGTAATAAAAACAATTGTTTTTCAGGTGACATTTGTTAGGCTAAGAGAATGCATTCTCTGCCTGTGAGTAATTTTTACATGCCAAGTGAATGTACATAAAAAGAGAGACCAAAACATCTATTATATGTAGAATCCATTATTTCTGGATACTTTTTCCCATCAAAAATAACTTCCCAGCACCTTAGAGAACATTTGAGGATCAGGTCGTCATTGGAATTGTGTTTCTTAAACAGGACATCTAAAAAAAAACATTTTTCCATAGACAAAATTGTTTGGTTCATCTTTCAGGTAAAGTGATCATGAGGTATTCTGCTGTGGCTGAGAAAAACATTTCCATTGACTATTTTAAACAACCAGTCAGAAACTCTGGCAAAAGGTTCCTATCCAATTTATTTCCAGGGTCCACTTGCAGCCCAGACAGTTGGCATATTTATGTTAGAGACTGTACACTGTAACAGTGTAATAATATTGTCATAACAAAAATGATTGCTTGGTTCATAATCATTGGTGATTGTTGACAGAACTGTTTCTGAAGAAGCTGAGCACATGTAGCCCAAGTGTCTAATCATACACCATTGCCAAAAGCAGAAGGATGCAAAAGACGTTTGTTATTTCGTACACTAGCTGTGCAACCTCCTTGCACACATATCTTATACTGAGGCTGATCCACACCAGACATTACATTCTGATGCTGGACAGTGTGTTTATTGAATCTGGAGTGACCACTGTGCTATGACCAGAGTGCTAGGCTCAGAATCCCACAAGGGACACATTCAATTTTGTCTCAGAAATAAAAGATCAAGGATACTCTAGGTAACCTATGTTTTGATCACCCCTTTTGCTTTAGACTGCAAACGTGACCTGTAGCAAACCCTCTGCCCTGACGAAAGGACCAAACAAAAAATCGTGTAACCTGTTTGATGAACATCAAAGTGCAAACATTTACTAAGGAAATGGGGAAAATGAAATTATACCGGAGGAGGCATGTAGGTTATCGATATTACGTCACTCCAGTATCTCTTAAAACTAATAGTTTGAATTTGGTGATTGGTGTATATTACCAGCTTTCTAAATACACGCACACGCACATATACAAACACAATATTTGTTACAGTATTACTTTGCTTGCGTCACGATTTTAATTGATTTCAACTGAGAGAGTATTACTGCCGGCACGTGGTTGGTTGCAGTACTGCTAAACAGAAATACCAGTTTTCGAAGTATATTGTTATGAATTATCGTTGACCAGAAAGCCCTAACTACACGTTTAATCGCAAACTGTTTAAAAGATGCTTCTTTAAATCTGTTTAAGATGATTCTTTAAATCATGAAGAGTCACTTAATTTTGTGTTTCTATACATAAATGTGTGTGTATGTGTGTGTGTGTGTGCGTGTGTGTGTGAATATTGAATTAAGGAGAAACTATTACTTTTGGAATGGGAGAATTTACCTAGAAGACAATTCTTATGTTCCAATGATTTCTGTCAAAAAGTTATCCGTATATTAATTGACGATCACTTCGGGCCCAGTCTTAAACGTACTCACTGATACATGTTAAAAAAAAAAACTCTTCATAAACGAAGATGACAGCATGGAAACGAGCCTAGGGACCTTTGCCGGGTTTGGCGCACTCCGTGTTACGCCTAGTGTTTGCTGACTCCTGCTGGCCATTTATGGGAAGCCGCCTCCCTCCGGAGGCCTGAATTCACTAATGATAACGTTTGATGATAAATCACTCGGATGCTATTCATATAAGAACACGACGGCTTATATATTGTCAAATGTGAAAGATTAATAGAAGAAAGAGTTATTTATTCTCAGTATAAAAGAGGTGGGCCGCGTTGGCATGGCATGGCATATATTTGAAGATCATCTTTACTGGAATGTAGTCTTGTTACTCATAAATTCATAATTAATTAAGCGTATATACTTCGGGGAATTTAAGAATGAGTA
Organism: Petrocephalus schoutedeni; assembly: GCA_026780765.1. Lineage (NCBI taxonomy): Eukaryota > Metazoa > Chordata > Actinopteri > Osteoglossiformes > Mormyridae > Petrocephalus > Petrocephalus schoutedeni. The sequence goes on from JAODKL010000128.1 coordinate 25,437,758, forward strand.
CTGTGATCACAATGCAGTAATTCTGTTTAAAGATCACTTAAAACTTTCTTGATAAAAAGTCAAACATTTAGGTTGCCTCCGTGTTGTTTTAATGTAAAACCGTTTGCCGTAGCAATAACCCGAATGGATTACTCCACTAATGACAAACAATCACAATCAGCTCACATCATCATGTTATTAACAGTTGAAATATAAGAAAGCACAAAAAGACGTGCAGACACGCGCTCAGGGAGAAGTTCGATAGAAATTAAGGTTAGAAGAGGGAAGTCCTCCACGAGCTTTTCGAGTGGGGCTGCTGTTTCTGCGCAGGCGCAGAACAACCTCTGCTTCCCTCTGAGGGTGTCGATTTTGAAGCTTGAACCTCGGAGAGAAAAAAAAAACTTAAATACATCAAACTCAGTTAAAGGAACGAATGTGCTTCAGGAAACGGACCGGTTATCGCCTTGCAGACCATTTTAATGCAAAAATTGTGAGTATCACTGAATCGGAAACTATTGCATTTTTCTAGTCAGGAGGTTTAGCCTGAAAGCTAGCCAGCTAACATCTCCGTTGTGGGCTTTGCCCGGTTCGGAAAGGTTCGCGGTTCCCTAAAAAGGGGTATTGTTCAATAAACTCTCGCAATGGTAATGTGGGGAAATGGGTGCCGTGAGCGAGGCTTTCCAGGACGCAATTGTCATCGGTAGTGACTTGGCGCTGCTTGTTTGCGAGTCGGATGTGGCTTGGTGTAGCCTTCCATCGGTCATCCTAGGTGCAAATGCTTTTGAGAAGTGATAAACGGTGTTAGGGCAGTTTTAACTGATACGACAGTTTCGTTTTCCTCATAAAATAACTATTGGCAAAACGTCCGTGGTCTTTGTACATGTTACCATTTTTAGTGATGAAAATGCACCGTAGCGCCTCAGGGGAAGGGAAGTTTAGTTGTAAATCGGTAGTTTTTCGATCATTAAAAATATATATATATATATCTGACATTTATCTGGTTGTTTGAACATATGAGAACATATCACCGTTATGAAAAAAATAAACGTAATTCATGTAAGCTGACATCGCAAGTTTTAGCACATAGTTTTATGCTGCCGCAATTGTTAACGCACGTCTAAGGAGATTATTTTAACATTGACGGAAGAGAACATGCTGAAATGTAGAACCTTGAGATTTTGCAATTCCATACACATTTGCATAAAGTATTTTTTTATGAGATTAAAAGCAGTTAGACGCTTGTATTGAGAAATGGCAGTGACAGCTCGTCTTTAGATGTATGTTCATTGCTTTAGGAATTATGTAGCAAGTTAGACGTACTAGGGAATTCTTTTTATTTTTATTTCTCTTTAATTCGCGAGGTTCGTCTGCCGTCCTCCCGACGAACACGCTCCATCTCCCGCTCCCGTTCTTCTGTAGTAAGGCGCGTTCACGAGATGTGCGCGAGACTGTCTAGTGAATGAAATTTTTTTACGTGTAGAGAGAGGCGCGCCCTCGCGAACATCGGTAGAAGGTGAGTGGGCGGGGCTTTCTTTGCCCTGTGGAGGCGGGAGGCATCTCTGCAGCATGGGCTTTAAAGAGACAGAGAAAGGATGAGCCAAAGTGCAGCTATCAGGTGAGGGTTTTTTTATTTTTATTTATTATTGCATGGGTGTGGAGCATATTTGAACCGATATTCCCAGTTTATAAACTGTTGTGACCTTTTAGAAGGGAGGCAATTCTTATTGACTGCAACGGTAAATTATTGGTTTGATGGAGTAGCTCACAAAAATAGATGGATGATACGTGGATGGATACATTGATAGGCAGCTATACTTTATTGATCCCAGGGGGAAATTTATCAGCTAAAGACCATCAAATATGTGCATTCAAACATAGACTACAGACACAAGGCTGTGGTCTGGGTAGTGGTAGACACTAGTGGTAGTGTTGCATGTTATAGTCTGTTTTAAATGCCAGGATTGTGTTATGTCAGGAGGAGGCATTATAGTGCCTGATGGCAGCAGCAGGAAACATGCCCAGTAGTGCTTTTTAGCACACTGTGTGGAATGAGCAGCAGAAATTATGATATGCTGCGGAAACTACTGTGCCTTGCTCTCCAGTTAACTTCGGTTTCAATCTCAATTAAGATAACATCCAAATCTTGATGCTGTGGTTTCTGCAGAAGAAGAAAGATAACATTAAATAGTATACTGCTGCAATGCAGAATCACAAAAGCTCTTTAAAGTATTTGTCTTCTTTGAAAATTGTTTTGCATAAATTTTTTTCTTATCTATCAATTGCATATGAATAACACAATTGACGCCAGGGGGACCTTACCAAGATTATCGGTTTGAATTCTGAAACATCAGCATTCTGATGTTTTGTATTGTCTAGGTTTTTTTTCCTCTCTCTATTAAATATGGACATTTTTCCATTTTTGTAATGGAGTTTACACTTTGTTTTTTTTTTTTAACGCCTGCTGGTGCATAGGGAAAAACCTCCATTCTGTGAAGGTGGATATGGTTAGGGAAATTCGTTTTTCTTATGCATGTCTCCTGCAGCACTGAAACTGACCACGGCAATGACTGGATATTGATTGCCAGGTCGCAGAGGATGAAAGGATATAAGAGTCGAGCAAAGGGCCCGGTTTAGCCATTTGGATTCCAGCCATTGTTCTCCTTCCTCCGGAAAGAATAGAAATGAAAAGAAAGCGTGTCTTAAGGAAGTGTGTGACAAGAAAGCGTGTAGCTTCCAGTGAGTCACAGAGAAGCCATGTGCTAATATGGGTCCATCAAGATCACTTCAGCTGAAGTAGTGTGAAAACATCACCAGCCCTGTTTTTCCCCTCCTCGGTGATCTTTGTGTACTCATTTTTAGAGGTTTGGTAGTAATTGGTAAGAGCTTTGTTTGGGGAAATAGCAGTTGTGCTTTTTCAGCTATTTGTGTCCCTGTGATCATCTTCCAACCACTTATTCTGGTCTGGGTCGCAGGGGAGCTTGTGGGACTCCCAGGCAGCACAGGGCCTAAGGCTGGGGTACGCCCTGGAGGACATGACCGTAAGTATTTATAGGTGTTACCTGAAATTCTCAGAAGCCAGTAAATTAGCATATAATTAATGAATCGATATTTTGAGTACCCCCGCATTAGATTGTGTAATAATTTGAGGCACAACATAGCCCTTAAAGGGTAGATCTGCTGAGAGTGTGGGAATGTGTCTACAGAGTATCACTCTCCATACTGACCCTCACAAATCAGGCTGCACGGTATTGGAAAAATTATTGCAATAAATATCGTGATATTTTTAAAGCAAAAAGGAGTGGGGACTTTCCATTTGCATGCAGTACATCTACCAGTTAAGTCTGTTAAATCATTTGGTGGTGTTGCCCTGAGTCGTGTCAACATACCGCCTGTCTTTGCTCAGCATCGTCCCTGTGAGATCCAAAATATTGACTAGTTCTTTTTCGCTTTCTCCTCGCTAATTTTTAAGTTTCTCACAAATGCGCGACACTTTGTGAATCCAGCTGCAAGGACAAAAATGATTGATTGGATTGAAAAGTGCATGCAGAGCCCATGCAAATGCAGAGACAATAACCAAAAGGAACAGTCATTAAGATTGCAAAGCTCGCTAATGTTTGTTTCTTTATGATGGAGTAAAAATGTTTTTGTGAAATTTATTGATCTCTGTTTGGTGTATCCCGCCCCCCAAGCACCGTGTGGCCAAATGGGTTGTGCTTCTTACGATTTCCCTATGTCATCCCTGAATGGCGTTCTACCACTGGTCTTCTCGATGGAAGGTTGTTACTACTTTTGAATGCAAGTACCAAGTGACTGAAATTATCCAGGACCAGAGGGCACAGTAACGCCCTGGAAACTGTGTAATATAACAGCCCCAAGCCACCTGCAGAACGACTGCCTTAGCTAGCCTGCTTTTTGCAGAGCTGGTTTGGTTGGTTTTCCTACTTCCGGTCACCCCCTTTCCATGGCGTGCTGCTTGCGGCTGCCTGTCATTTTGCTTGTTGTGGCCACTCTTCTAACTTCTCAAATACTGGGTGTAGCCGTACTCTGCTGTTAGGGAGAGAATGACAACTGCCAGTCATGCTCTCCCCAAGCAGGCGGTAAGTTCACAAAAAAAGGCACAGCAAACCCTTTTTTACACTTATTTTTCTATAAAGAGTATGCCATCCTGCTGGGGAATCTTGACTTCCTGCATTACTAGTATGCTTATTTTGACCCTTTTGTTAGGCCAGCACTTATTAGACTCTTGACTTTTGATGAACAGATTTTTAAATAATTATTTTTCTACGTAGTCCTATGCCAGGAAGCAAAGGGCACATGGTGACCCTTCACTGGATAAGTTGTCGTGGAGGATAGATTTATGGATGGAAGTTTGTTTTTGTTTAGTCTTCTCTTGTACCTCGTTATTGCAGATATCAGAAAAAACAATGGGTCATTATTCAGTTGGGCATCTGACGGTTGTGGTTACTTTGGGCTGTATGGAGGTCTGCGCTTTGTCTGTTTTATATACGGGGTTATAACATCAGAGGACAATGCAATACAATGCACGTTACCAGGGTAACACCGGGAAGCTTCTCCTCATGACAGAAATGGGTAAACGTACCCAATGCAAGTGCACTGGCATGAAATTGTACACTCAGCAATGTTTAAAGCCTGTGGGTAGAGCTGTCCCATGCAGCCTTTCTAATATGAGCCAACCGATAAAACCAGCGATGACTCAAAGGTTCTTTGGGACTATCAGTAGGAAGTGGTGACTAATGAACCGTCTTGTGAAAGGCTGTGTAGCATCTGTGGCTGCCTGGGCCATTGGGTATGAGGAGTAGCTCAGTGTTTTGGTCACACCAGAAGCTCTTTAGTTCTACTAGTCAAGGTGCTTGTAGGACCTGAAGATCCATTAACGAGGTGAAGGTCTCGGTCCGACCTGTTAGGTAATATAACCTCAGGCAGTGTAACGTAACATCTTAGATAACAACCTGCCTTGTACAAAATCATCATTGGCACCTTAAACACGGTTTTGAATTATTCTATTTTTGTTATAATTGCCCAAATGAGCTCAATGGCAAGTAAATAAGTGCAGGACAGTTTACTTTTTCAGTGACTTATGTAGCAGATGCCATTATCCAAAGCAACATACAATTGACAAATCAGGATTAGACGGTCCCTGGAGCAACTGGGATTAAGGGCCTTGTTCTGGGGCTCAGTGGTATGTATATAATGAAAAATGATGCATGATTCACATTGTGCCTGAAGCTTTGAAACGTGCATCCTGTGAGCTCGTGAGAAGGCGTGCCACCTGCTCGGTTTGCGGTCTCGCCGGTGCTGCTACTGGGTCCCAGCACTGGGGTGCCTTAGGCCGACACTCACAGTGTGGTGCCTGTGCGATACCAGGCTCCCAGCGCGAGTCCTATGCAGTGACGATCACACGGCGAGTCACGCTGCTGCATTGTGCTGCTCTTGCCCTGGGGGGGGGGGGCTATGTGCTGTATGTGTGGGTGGCGG
>JAODKL010000128.1:25443257-25471312 GCA_026780765.1 Petrocephalus schoutedeni
GGGGGGGATGGGGCGGGGCAACCCTTACAGCTCATGCAGGTCATGTTTCACCTCCATTGTGTAGAGCTGCCACGGAGCGGGACGCGTTTCGGTGTGCCGTGGGGCCTTTGTGAGGCTGTGCTGTACCTCTCTCATGTGTCTGTATGTGTCTGTGTGTCAGTATACAGGCCCTATCCCAGCTGATCGAGAACCCTCGATGGTACGGAGCGGGGGTGGGGGTACCCCCCAGCAGTTGGCCACAGCGACCTCGCCACGTCCCAACGCCTGTTGCTTCTGCTGGTGTTGCTGCTGTAACTGTTCCTGGTACGTCCCGGCCTCCCTACCACCTGTTCCCACCCCAGCGCACACATCTGTGCTCATTTTCACCATTTGGCTCTGGAGGCCGAGGGAAACTCTGGAGAAGGCCTGTCCAGTGTGGCCAAGCTGTAGACACAACCCCAAATTCAAAGAGGCTAGAATTCCTCCCCCAACCCCAGCAAAGCTTTACCGCCACCTTTAATAAGGCAGGAAGCAGCATCACAATGTTGTAATCATTCGCGGCGTGCCAGGCTGAGCCTCACGAGATCTGCCTCGATAAGCCGCCACGAGAGCAGTGCGAGACATGGCAGTAGGGCTCATTCACGCCATCTGATGTGAGCGACCCCAAAAAAACGCCCCCATTGTGGGCCCTTATCGGCATCGCCCGTGCTGTGGACCTTTGTCGTCGACCGCCGTGACTCAGACGCACGTCCCGTCAAATGCTCGCTGCAGCTTCCCTAGATTAATGTGCGCTTATGAGTGCTCTCACAATATGTAATTAGGAAATGGAAGAAGCCTCCAAGCAATCAACTGTATAGCACCTCGGTAAGTTTGCCTTTAATACGGCAGATTGATTTCAGCAGGCTGAGTGTAAAATGGGTTGTAATTGGGCTCTGTCAGGCGTGGACAGTCTTGGCAGCGTGACGGGACTCTGCACATTCATCTCTGTTGAGTGTCAGTGGGTATCACTATGCTTTACATCCTGCCGTCGTGAGGAGCTGGTTAGCCAGTCAGGGCCCCGGTGATGGTGGTCTGCGAGGGGGAGGGTCACTGTGGCCTGTGAGGGAGGGTGGCCATGCATGCACACACACGCACACATGCGCACACACACAGTCACACCCCTGGGGGCCAACACCAAATCGTACCTCTGGACTGTGTATAAAAACAACACAGCCCAGAACGATCACACGTAAACTATATGCAAACTACATGCATGGGCCCCAGGCGGGATTAGAACCTGCAGCCCACCCTCTGTACATCCCACGGCAGGAGTGAAGAGCAGCGGCGGTCGCGGAGGCGAGCCAGGGGCAGCCAGCGGGAGAGCAGCCCGAACTGTGAAGCATGGTGAGCATGATCTTCTCAGAGTCGCTCTTTGAGCCAGTCGCAACAGAACTGAAAAGCAAACGGGAAATGATGGCAAAGAATCACTTTGGCAGTGGGCCTTAGCATCACCTCACCTGTAAGAGTAACTCCTGGAGGTGCGTTCTTGAAACTGCCACTGAAGCATGGAAGACTAACAATAGTACTGATTATACTGATCTATCCTCCTGTGAAATGCTCACACACTGAGCGCCCCGCCCCCCGCTCCTCACCGTGGCTGATGGTGTCCCCCTCCCCGCTCCACAGTGCAAAGCCCTCGGCGGAGGAGGTGCGGCAGTGGGCTGTGTCCTTCGACCAGCTGATGAGGAGCCCGGCGGGCAGGAACACCTTCAGGGAGTTCCTACGGACGGAGTACAGCGAGGAGAACATGCTCTTCTGGTTGGCGTGCGAGGACCTGAAGCAGGAGCCGAACACCAACGCCATGCAGGAGAAGGCGCGCCTCATCTACGAGGACTACGTGTCCATTCTGTCACCCAAGGAGGTAAAGCGTAGCCCCCGCCCTGGCTGCGTCCCACGTGCAGAGATGGGGAGTCCGTCTGGCAGAAATAATGTCACTTTAGGTTTCTTAAATAGCCTGCGGTCTGTCGGAAAATGTTACTAGGGTTTATTTTCCATCCATCCATCTTCCATTACTGCTTATTCCGTTCAAGACCACGGTGAGTTTGGAGCCTGTCCCAGGAAGAAACAGGGAACACCCAGGATGGGATGCTGGTCCACTAGGGAATTTTCTTTAAAATTGGCAGCATAGTCAGGTGTACCCCTGCACTGTTCCCTCCAGGCTCTCCGGCAACCCTGTACTGCAGAAGCAGCAGTGGTAGATGCCTGCTCATAATCAATTTTTAGCTGACATCAGTGTAGTCAGACGTATTTGTTACACTTTCATCTACTAGACAGATCCAAGATCCATCCGGTGACAGGTATTCCAATAAACAGTAGCTTATTATTTAATTATTTTCTTTGACTAGTGTTTTTTTTTTTTTTTGTCTTGCCCTGACAGCCATGCAGGAAAAACGCACGCTCACACTCGCCCATATACGTGCACACATGCTCACTCCTGTAGGACACTTTGCTCAGAGCCCCCTCGTCACGTTAACCGCCCCTACCTGGGGTTTTGCCTGAATGGATGCCGCCCCCAGATCTAGGCATTGTGGCCTTCTGGACCTTCTGCGTTGTTCCAGGGGTGTCAGAAATGAGATGGCGTCCTGGAAAGGGGGTGGCCCTTCTACCACTGCACCCTAGCATTTCAGACGCACTAATGGGCTTTTAAGTTTAATTAATCCCAGATTCAGTCAGTAGGTGGCCGTTTCTTTATGACGCACTGGCCAGCGGCCCGCAGAGCCCTGGAGAAAGCCACTCTGGGGTAATGCACTCCCTCCACTGCTCCAGAAGAAGCCAGATCTGCATAAATATCTGTCATGGCAGAAGCATCTGCAGGTTTTTCAGTGTTGTTTAAGGCTCATGCCATAAATACTCTACTCCTTCAGGTTAGCCTGGACTCCAGGGTCCGAGAGATGATCAACAAGAAGATTCTGGAGCCCACGCCCCACACGTTCGAGGACGCCCAGTTGCAGATCTACACCCTCATGCACAGAGACTCCTACCCCAGGTTCCTCAGCTCGCCCATTTACAGATCGCTGTTGCGCACCGGCTCGTGCTCGTCATCAGAGACATAGGCCCTTCCCAGGGTCCCCACACCGGCCCCTTCCTCCCCTCTCTCAACACCCGGGCCACTTCTCTCTTCTCCTCCCCTTCTCTGGGCCACCCTCAGTGACACTTCCTTGGCATATATATCTCCTTTCCGTGTCGTCTGCCACCATTTCTAGCCCTCCACACGTTCCTGTGACTGTAAATTGTGATATGGCTTCCTTGACCCGTGCCCCGAGACGGGCAGGTGCAATAAGACACTGGTGTCTGCTCCTCCATCCCAGCCTTTCAGTCTTCTGTCTACATTCGACCTTCAGATGACCTTTTCCCCTCTCCCCAGAGCCTGTCAGCGATTTACCGTATTTTTGTGTCATTTCCCCAAGTATAAAGGCTGGAGGGCGAGGCTTTGCCAGCTACTCCACTGAAGAGCTAAGATAAACAGGTGACTGTTTGGAAAGCTTTCAGGCCGTCCCTGCAGGCTAGCAGCGTGGTGACGCCCAAGTGGGCCTGTGACACTCCTGTACACTCCACTAAGCTGCACATGCACCTCAATGCTCTGGAGACTGCGACCCTGGATCTGCCCATTTCTGTTCTGCTGGAGGTTCGCAGGTCGGTACCATTTGTGCGTTGGACTCTCCCTCTTTTGTCTCAGATAGAAATGAGTTTTTAGTTTAGGTCCAAAATGTATGTCCGTATGTATCGTTTACATACATATTTTGTGGCTGTCATATTACCACAAATTTATTTTAAAATTATCCAACATTTTAATCTCTTATGAACAGTGATATGTGCGTTTTCATCTCCTACTTTATGCAGTTCAGGGTCACGCTGGGAAAATCATTATTATTATCACTCTTATTTTCAAAACTGAAAACTAACTGGGTCTGTTTTTTATTTTAAGTATTGGTGTTTTTGATTTTAACCCGGTTTTAACCTGGTAGCAGTTTTCATTTGATATGCGAGGTGACAATGGAGTTCTTTGTAAATGTTCTGTTTTTTTTTTTTTTTTCCTTCTGTAATTAAGGAGGTCGTAAGCCCTGCATGAACCTGTATTTTTCATGGATCTCTAAATCAGTCAGCACTCTAAGTCAGTCGGTGGAATCCCCACAGTTACCGGGCTGTGCTGAAGCAGGGCCGTCAAACATTACTTCATCTGAAGGAAGAGGTTATAGGTACCTCAGGATGGAGGTACACTTAACTGATATTAAAATATGTAGCTGATGTAACTCTCATACTTTTTTTTAGTATAAAATACAAAAGAATCTCATGCAGAGGAATGTCTGGCTGTTTCATTAATTTGTGTCTGCTGGTGGAGCTCTGATTATTTTGTCTGGAAAACATGACATTTCAAGTGGAAAGTTCCATGCTCTTACAGAGAACTGGAACCCTGCGTTTAATCAATCAGATTTTGGTGAGTGTGTGTGCGAGCTGTGTAGGCTTTGAAAAAGGTACATTCTAAATGGACAAAATGTCTTTAATCCATGGTCAGAATGCCTCGTTTATGAGAGTATCAAGTCGATAGTGAAGTCGTCTGATCCATATATTTATTCCTTGTTGTTATGTGCAGGGAATAGAAATTGTGTTACTGTTGGGTCTTTAACTGTCAGTTTAAGCCATGGGCCAGGAAGGTCAGCACCACTGGGACTAAACCAGTGGAGCTCCCAGAGAAATACCTCATCACATTGTAGGGTGAGACAGCAGGCAATTAATCTTATATTGGTCCCAATATTGGGTACCTTTATAATTCGTTCGTTCTACTCTACCCATATCTGCTACTTCTGTTGGCATGTACTGAATGCGGTCACCCACTCCATGAGCCTGAGGAGGTGCCCTGTAGGGTTGTTCTCATCGGGTGCTGTACAGAAGGTTAAATGTATTTCCTTGGGTTATTTCCATTGTAAATCCTAAGACCATCCCCCAAAGCTCCTGTACTTTTTTTTAAGCAAAGAACTGGGCCTCTGTCTGTAAGAACCCTTACTTGGGTTACTTGATGACATACTGCGATTGGCCCAGTCCTACAGGGTAGTGGCAAAAGGGGTGGGGACAGAGAAATTTGAAACTTCCTCAGAGAAACTTGCAAGCGGAAAGGCTGAACGGGCCTTTCGAAGATGGCAGCGACATTGCCATTCGAGGTCATGACGCTTCCTGTACGAAGGAAGATGCCGTGTTTGCATCTGATATACCTCACATCAGCATCTGTCGCAGACAGGAAACGTTTGGCTGCATCTGTCTAGTGATTGATTGTCAGTTTTCTTGATCGTCTGACTATAGAATGTAATACGCTTTGTGCTAAGGACACCATTCCTAACTCATCATGTTCAGGGTCTTTTATCGTATTGTTAGATTTTTATTACATGAACATGAATTCACATTCAGTCTAGAGATGTTTATATGGTTGAGTAATATGAAATCTGCAGAAGACCAGTAGAGCTGCGCCGTGAGAATGTAGCATCGTTCAGTATCACCCACACAGACTCACTGCACCACTGCCTGTGCAGTTTGGCCCCATCAGTCAGCCTGTGGTTCTGGTCGTCCTGAAGGTTGTGGTGGAGTGGGGACATCAAGGAGTTGTGAACTCAAACCCGGGACATGTGGGTTTGGACACGCACTTGTCCTCGCTGTTCATGTACCATAAAGTAGTGCCATGAAAAAGTATTTCCCCCTCCCCCCGATATTCTGCACACTTGTGTACTTTAACATATTATTTGATCTTTGGCCTGAACTTAAGGGTTAGTGAGAACCTGAGTGAACAACTAAGAGAAACATTTGATACTTATTCAGTGTAGGAGGTTATTTAGCACCCAGAGCTGCTCATGTAAAAAGGGTCCTTTCCCTCTTGCTTTCAGCCGCTGGCTCCGCCTCCGTCCGGCGCAGTGACTGTAACCTGAAACTTCCTGCCATTACTCTTCATTCAGAGCATCTGTGCCCCGCTGCTGTGACACTGACATCTCTTTCTACGTGGGTGAACTGCGTTACATCTGGATTTGTTGGGCCAATCCAAAAAAAGCTCACAGATAGACGGCTTGAAGTCATCCTGGCGAATCCTCTGGGACAGAGCAGAGTTTATGGTTCATTTGACGGCGGCAAGCGGTCGTGGTCCTGTTGTGGCCAGGCATCCCCAAGCCATGACGGCACCCCCACGTTTGACTTCAGCATGAAGTTCTTGCTGTGGTTGCCTTTGGTGTCACTGGTCTTGAGAACATTGTACCACTGTTAAATTAGCCCAGTAGATTCTGGCTAATTTGAGCATTCTTGTTGTCTGTAGTCAGCTTCTCTTCATGCTATTTCTTTCTCTGCACTTCGCCCAGTACCTTTCTGAGAGTTGCGAGAGTCTTTCTCAGCGCAGGCCCCCTGGAGCCTGTCGGTGTCTGAGCATTGTCCTGCTGTACTTTAACTTGCCCATAGTGAGATTTAGGCCAGACTGCCATTCCTGTGGAGACGTGCTGCTTCCTCAATCTCTCTCCGTCAGGACTGGAAGCTGTTTGCTGGGACTTCTGAGTTGTAGCACTGGCACTGCAGTCCGTTCCAGGTCAATATGCATCAGCTTCTCTCCAGAAGTCATTAAAAAAAAATCTTGTATAATCTCTTTGCTAATAGTGTTATTCTGGTGTGAATTTACTTTGATGTTGAGCAGTGTCAGCTGAGTTTGTTTTTTTTTAATCTATGGAATCGGAACATTCAACCCACGCTTCCTCTTTACTGCCCACAGTAAGACATAACCAATCAAAACCAAATCAATCAGGGGCAAATACTTTTTTCACATTATCAGGCCTGGCGATGATTTCTGGGTTCTGGTTCTAGTCTTTGTTCGCAGTGTGTGTGTCTGTTTGTCTGTGTAAATACATTCTATCTAGCTCTCAAAATGCGTTTGTCCCTTTGCAGGAGAGCTAGTGGTGAGGGGTGTTCACGCAAAGCCCTCACACATGGCCATTACCCTGTAGCAGGTGTGTAGTTATGTGGCCATCCATCACTGTACTGCACCTGCCTTCTCTTCTTACTCCATCCTCTTTTAACTTCCGAAACTTGGAAGAGGCGGTGACAAAACACACTGGCATTTTTTTCATCTTCCTGTCTCTGTCTGCCTGCCTGCTTACCTTCCTTTCTGTCATTTTTCTGTTGTGCCAGAGATGCCAATCAGCATCCGACCTAGAAGTTGGCTGAGATGAAGCATGACATGCATGCATGTGCTTGCATGCGTGTACGAATGTGTTCTCCAACATGCTCTAGAGAACAGTATTTTTTCCCCTCCATCTTAAACAACATCTCATGTATCATATTTTAATGCTGTGAAAATCTTCATATGATTTATCAGTTCTTGCCACATGCCATATTTGTTGGATTATTTTTATCCCGTATTTTATCTGTTAGGATCAAATTGCTTGATTTTAGGTTTTTGCAGGGAAGTAAGAAATGTTACTATTTCTGCTCGAATCAATGGATGTTATTTGCTTTTTGTCTGTCTTTGTGTGTGTATGTGTGTGTGCCCGTGCTCACATGTGCATGTGATTTAATTGCTTTCACATGACACGTGTTGTTCTGCAAGTTTTAAGCCCTAAAATACAAGTGGAATTAAGTTATTCTCAGTAATGCTTGTCCTATGAATTTCAATTCAGTTTGTTCTTTATATAGCGCCTTTCACAACAGAATTGCCCCAAGGTGCTTTGCTTGGGTGTGTTATGATACATTACAACATCATTAAAAGAGAATAATGTAAAACAGGGAAAATGAAAGGCAAAGGAATGAAAGAAAGAAAGCCAGATGATAACAGAGGAGGGGAACCAAAAACTCCCAAGTAGGGAGAAAAAAAACCTCTAGGGGTCTAAAGTCACCTGGCTGCCCAAGCCCCCTGGGCAGTCTAACATTACTGAGAAAGAAAGAGCGGGCTTGCTTGTTAAAAAGTGTAAACTGTGATCAAGGTCAAAGCCAAAGTCCACCGATGAGTCAGTTCTCCATGCCGGTCTGTGTAGGGTGGCAGATTGAAGGCTGTACCCACAATGGTCGTATCCACAATGTCACCCTCCGTGGGACTGAACCAGGATTCCAGCTCAGATGGATGGTCAGAACATGCATTGACACATTAATGGACAAGCATACTATACCACTATCAACCATAGTTATGGTGTGTTATGTGTTAGGTTGCCGATAAGCTAAACTGAAGTAATAGGTCTTCGCTCAAGATTTAAAGATTTTGTGTGAAACATATTTGAATTTCTGAACCAAATGTTACCCTATTTTTTTTTCTTTGTCTTGTTTCGCGGGGTCGAATGCACTCGTCAGCTTTGTGGGTGCTGGTTGTACTGCTGCCACAAGGTGGCAATGTGTGCACACCCAGCTCCTTCGTGCCATCCCAGCAGGAACTTAACAATTCCCCAATGTACTGCATATATGTTATGGTTTATTTTGTCTCTGTTCACCTGTATGTTTTTTTTTATAAGAAAGATAACAAATAAAACTATTGCGTTATTCTTATTTTTTTAAAGACTTTTCTCATTCTGCCCTGCTGGCCATCCCTCATCACAAACTGCTTTCTTTATAAATCAGATGCCAATTCTGAGACATGCAAAGTTTCATCCCAGTTACAGCCCACAGCTACAAGGCTTGTGTGAAAGGGTCACCTTAGGCTCTGTTGAGGCAGAATCAAACTGATTCTAAATATATGCCCCTTCATCATACATGTATATGTCAATGCTGATGTGGAATAGTACAAGGGGAGCAGTATAATGAAATCTACATAGCATGTAGGGATGCAGACCCTGCCATCAGAATCAGCCAGAACAAAAGTGAGTCTGCAAACCGAATGCTGGAGAGAAACACTGGCAGCTTATATGTGATTTGTGTGTTTGATGCAACTCTAATTTAGGTGAGCAAGTTATTACACGCTAACATTAAATTGTCTGGTCTTTTGGGAGGGAGAAAATAGGTTAAGAAAGCCTTCCATTCACCCTGAAGGTGTGTGTACCATTTTATCTTTATTCTGTGAGTTCAGTAATTCACTGAAACACTCTGTCTGCAAACCTGTGGAAGGGTAAGCTATTTCCTAACCTTAAGTGACCCCATAACCCTCACCCTACCCACTCAAGAAGTATATATCCTGAGATTTCAGCATCCCAGACGCAAAAGTGGTTAACAGCCTAGGGCCTCAAGTTACATGGATAATTTTAGCCTTTTTGGCTCTACGTGGATTCTAGTTGGAACACCGCTCATCCCAGCTGGCAGTGGATTATCCCAGAGACTGTCCCCCCCTCCTGGAGCATTTGGGATTTCTCTGCATAGCTATGGGAGTGACAGGAAGTCCTTTAGGTTGTGGTGCTTCACTCTCCATAGCTGTCTATGCGAGGGAGTGTCTCCCTAATACAGGATCTGCACAGAGACAGTGTTACTGGAATAATGACCTCTGCATGTTTATAGGCATCATGCTCAGCTTTGTAGATCTCTTTGAGGGTGGCAAATGAATGGGACTGCAAAAAACAACAATGATTATATATTCAACAACGTATTTCTTTCTCTATTGCACCAGAGGGGGGGAAATTAGTTGCTCTTCTACAATTTAAATGCAAAAGAGAGGCTTGCAGTTCCTGCAAGAGGCAAAGGGCATGGGCTTGTCCGATTGCTTTATGTTGGCTGTGAGCTTGACCAAATACTGTTGTGCCCAACTGGGTTACCCTGGGAGGAACCAAGAGACAATTTTTCGTTAATTATTTGCCTGGGGAGGATTCCACATATTTGTTTTTATAAGTTGTTTTTGGTGAAGGAGGCACCGCCACGAAACGGCAACCAAGGAAAGTTTGCCTGCTGCTGGCTCTGCAGTCCCAGCTGAGGCAGCCGCTTCTGAGAGGCAGCTAAGGGAGAGGTGAGTAATTTCTATCCAGTCCTCAGGCAGTCTGGACCGTGACTGACTTCATCAGAGCTGTATTATACATAGTCCTCCATCTGTGTCCCCTGAAGAAGAAAGGCCAAAACGAAGGAGGAGTACATGAGCCCTGGTTTACACAGCATAGCAGGCTGTCAATGTTTTGCGCTTTGGCCAGAGGCTGTCTGCTTCGGCACAGGTTTCCTTTGGCCAAATCTATAACCCGCACACGTTCTCTAGGATGACCCAGGAAGGTCGCCACGGTCACTAATCTGATGACGGATCTTGCCAGCTCAGGGCATAAGTGCTGCTTAAATATGTTGAAAATAACATAAAATTGGAAACGTCAGACCTTGTGTCCTCTGCTATCACGCACCACTAGAAGTTAAGAGGCCTCTGTTGTTGTTGTTCAGATAGAATAGCATATGTTTGCCACTTGATAAGGTTAATCTTGTTCACCATTACTTATTTTAATATATGTCACTGACCCACAATCGGGTCTTTTTACAATAGCTGTGAGAACCACAAGGTCATGAAGTCATAACACAGAATGTCTGGTGCGGGGAAAAAAGGAGGGTACTTCCAATCCACACTTCCCGCTTTGGGAGGCGTCAAAAATAGCATTGTGTGAACATGACCTCCCTAACCTCCGACAGACATGCAAGCCCACATGTTTGTGTGGGTTTTTGTTTTTCTACATGTAAATGTGAGAGTCTGCGTGTGTGCTCATTCTGGTGTGTGTCCTGTTGTGCAGTTGTATGTGTGTTAGTTACATACATATATACACAATGTTCCCTGTGGCATTTTAATGAAATTTAATGAGAAATGAACAAACAGTAATAACTAGTGGTTTTCCTGACACATTGCATCGAAAATGATTCTGAAGCTGATCCCAAAACTGGATGTCTGATCAGAGGTCCACCGCATCCAGCTGGTTACCCCTGTTCTACAAAAGCCCTGAGCTTGAGTTGTTCAGTTCAGTACCTGAAAGAAACTGTCTCCAAGTCCCTTTATTTACTGTATTACTAGCTAGTACTAAAAATAGTGTGAAGATCCTGCAAGGGATCAAAAAAGGAAGTAGCAGTATCAAACCAGGGGCCTGTATCACAAATCTGGATTTTTGGGTCAGCAACAAAAATTGTAGGATTTAAGGTAGTCTGGTGATAAAGGTAAGTGAACGAAGATAAAGTCCATTTATAGTGCGGTACCATAAATCCAACAAGTTATCTAGCCAAGCAACAGATCTGCCTTTGTGATACAGCCCCCAGCTTTACAAAGTTAAGGTCGCAAAGCCCAATCGTGTTAGGGAGCCAGCTGATTGACATTAGATGTCAGTCAGCGAGCATTTCAGAATTAACAGTGTATTCCATGTTTTTGCTCCCTCCCAGCTCCCTGACAAACAGTCCATGCGAGTTTGGAGGGAGCAAAAACACAGGCTGAATGTGGGTCCCCGGGGAACAGATTGGGAAACACTTTTTAAAGCAATGTCTATACAAGAATGGCCCTACCTCCAGCTTCCTATTGGTGTCAAGAACAATGGTCTTCTCAGATTTCACCCCCCAATTCCATTTGGGATTCAGGCGGTAGTGGGGAGACTCCACCCCCTTTTGCTTAGTAGTTACAAGGGCTGCCTACCCTGCCCAGTCTGTGATTGGTACAAGGCTTAGTATATTTGCTCCTCTCATATGACACAACCCACAGAACTTTTCAACTTTGTTAATAGAAGGTTTTACTCTTTGGAACATTCTGACAGGAGCTTCCAGTCCTGTCTCTTTAGGGTTATATGACTGGTTAATTAACTGAGAATCAAGCCAAACCCATATCCATGGAGGACAGCACCCAGGCCAGGGCCCAGCGTTTACAGGTCACCAGCTTTGACCGGGTCCAGGTGGCCGACTTGAGACCCTCCTTGGGTGCGGACCGGGCCCTGGGGGCTGAACGTAGGGCTGGTGGAGAGTCCCGGGTGCGACGGCCAATGAACGCCTTCATGGTTTGGGCGAAGGACGAGCGTAAGCGGCTGGCTCTGCGCAACCCAGACCTGCACAACGCCGTTCTTAGCAAGATGCTGGGTAGGAGTGTCGAGGCCCCCATCTGTCTGTCTGTCTGTCTGTCTTACACTCTCTCTGGTGCTCTGTGACCATGACTCTGTCTGTCTGTGAGTCTGTCTGTCTTACAGTCTCTCTGGTGCCTTGCAACTCTTTGTGACTCTTTGCACCGTAGGCTGAAATTGAAGTCCACCCTGCCGTGGTGCAGTATGTGTGTGGGTGTTGCACAGGTTATTGGAAAACATACAGTTAAATGAATTTGGGTCTATCAGTTGCTTACAGTGTGTGTGTGTGTGTGTGTAATGTAAATACTACATTGTGGGGACCAAATATCCCCACAATATAATAAAAACCTGTTATTTTGACATTGTGAGGACCACTTTTCAGTTACAAGGAAAAAATATTTTTTATAAAAAATTGTGACTGCAATCAGAACAACTAAATGCCAAAAGTCGTATATTTTTTACTTTTATGTAACATTAGGGCTGGATAGGAGTTAAGGGTGTCATTGTTAGGACTGGGGTTTTGCCCATAGAAATGAATAGACAGTCCCCACAAAGATGAATACAAACATGTGCGTGTGTCTGTGTGTGTTTGTCTGTGCGTGTGTGTGTGCGTGCTGTTTGTGTGTGTGTGTCCTGCAAAAGACTGAAATCTCATCTAGGCTGTGCTTCCTGAGACAGGATCCAGGCTCATTGCAACCCTATACTTATTAAGTGGTTATAGAAGATGGATGGATCCATTTTCTTTGCTTGTCTATAGATTCATCTGTGCCTTTCTGCATGTCTATGTCAGTCTTTGTATCCATCTCTCTATGTCTGTGCTTTCCTGTCTCTTGTTAGTGTGCCCAGCATTTCTCATTAAAGTGCTATTATAATATTACACACTAATGGCTTGCTGGTGATTAACATATTTAATTATTTATAACAGGTGTCATTTTATTGGCATGTCTATGATTATGAACATTTTCAGTAACCACATCTTGAACACAAGCTTCTTGTTATGCATTTGGATAGTAGATCCCCTTATTAGGGATTCTGGGGGCTCTAGGCAAAAAAAAACTTATTACCTTTATTTTACTGTGAAGCTGAAATTAATAATATCACATTTGTGATTTGTTTCACATATCTGATTTTCTAACCGGTTAATTATAAAGCCCTTGATTACCTGGCATGAGGGTGGTGGACTAGGATGGAAATGTGGCCTGGCCAGGAGGGCCTGAGGATTTGTTTGGGAGCCTCTGGATTAGAATATCAAACATCCTGCCTGTAAAGTGACTAGTCTAACCATGCAAGCTCTGGCTGGCCTGTGGATGCCTTGGTGGGGGGTTGGGGGCTGTCTTACCTCTACACCTGCCGCTTATCCTTGGCCCCCCCAGGCCAGGCGTGGAAGGCCCTGGGTCCGGCAGACAGGTGGCCATTTGTGGAGGAGGCGGAGCGCCTACGGCAGCAGCACCTGCAGGACCACCCCAACTACAAATACCGTCCCCGCAGGAGGAGGCGCATTAAGGCTGCTAAGGGTCAGGAGCCCCACCCACCCCCAGAGCCCCACCCTCCCCCAGAGCCCGAGGGCTACAGCCTGCCAACGCCCAAGCTGTCTCTGCCAGGCGGCCTGGAACGGAACAAAGGCGAAGACTTATCTGCCACCTTCTTCCCAGAGCATGTGCAAGAGGGAGTGGTCCCTACAGCCCCCTGGGAGAGGCCTCACCCTGGGAGCCACCCCCTTGTGGCCCCCCAGGGAAAAGTCTGGTTGCACCCTCAGAGCCACGTACAGGCTGCCAGTAGGTACTATGAGTGCTTCTACACCAACAACAGACATGAAGGGGGCTTCAGCCACACGCCAGTGGGGCCAGCATGCCCCCACCCTGAACCTGCTACCACTCCGGTCCTCGATCCCGGTTCGGATGCCAGCATGGAATTCTGGACGGACGCGGAATGTGATGAATTCGAGCAGTATCTCAGCAGCTCGGATCGGACTCCACTGGAGGGGGTCGCGCCTGGATGGGCTCGGAGTGCCTCCCACGTGGAAAGCAGCCCGCTGATCTCGGCACTGTCCGATGCAAGTAGCGCCGTCTACTACAGCGCCTGTATCACGGGCTGAGTGGAAGGGCAACCTCCACCCTGTAGGGGGCGCTCTCCACAACGAGAACCGCTGTAACTTTTAAATAATCAGAGCAGAATGCGTCACAAATAAAAATAAAGAATAAAAGCAAAAAAAAAAAAAATAGATTTACTAAACTATATAGAACTGTTATTAACAGTAAGATCAGCAGCAGCACTGGGATCATGGGGTTGTTACAACATTAACGAGTAGTTTAACAAGGCGAATGGGCACCGTAAGGCTAGGAGTGCAGGTCAACTTTAAACGCCGTCCTGGGTAACACTACTGCTGTTGAAAACGGAGCGTTGTCGCATTTTTAGGATGTCTTTGTTTTTTTTTTTTGCCTCACCACGGTAAATTTGCTGGTCAGGGAGCGTGCTCGGCCCTGGAGGAAATACTTTTGCATTGTTTGGAGAGGGGAGCATGTCAGAGTCGTGGCAGACTCCCCTTGTCTCAATGTGAATGCACATCCTTTAAACTGGGGGCCCGGGGGCGTGCTTTTTACTATGTAAATCCGAAACATGCGCTTTCAATGAAACTATATATTTATAAAATTATTTTGTTGACAGTGACACTACACAAGATTTTTCCCCCTAAGATGAAATAAGGAATATTTAGTTTCCAGACTGTTTGTTCCATCAAATAGTTGTCAAGTTATTACTTATCTTTCTGTCATCAAATGGCATCATTAAAATGAGTTTTGACATGCATTTGGGAATGGATTGAAGAATGATACATTTGAAGAATATTTGTTTTCTATTTCTCATCTGTAAAACATTGTCATTTGAAAATTTCCATATATCTTGGGACCTCCTGTTGGGTGTGCATAATAAAGCCATGGTTTTAATGACGTCACACTGTGGCATCTCTAAGTTTGTTTATCGGGTCTGTGAGCTGTAAAAGTGAAGGGGTTTGTTGTTGGTTTTTTTTTCTAATTAAAATTCACATAATCACTGCCATACTGCTTTAAATGTTTTTTTTTTCAGAATGAGGCAGGAGACTGTTCTTTGTCTTTGAACAAACGGTAACATGTAAGTTGTGCTACGTTCCGCTGCCTCGTTCCGTCTTTTTCGATTTCTTGAATCGACCGCAAAATGAGCCGGGCTCAAAGGCAATTTTCCCAAACCACGGACAATAACGAAAACATTTTTGTTCTTAACTGAAACCGCAGGAACATTTTTTCCCTCTTCTACTTGTTTTTTTCTGTAAAGAAAATCGTGTTTGAGGAATAAAGCTCTTGCCGTTTAGAAAGCGGTGTTTTGTTCTGCTCGCAGTGTGTTTCATATTGTAAATATCAGATTTAAAATTGTTCTTGTTATTATCGGAGTTATTGTATATGTGTTTTAAATAATGTATTTACTGGTATGTTATGCGAAAGTCACAAATCAGAACCATCATTTCAGGCTTTTCATTATGCAAGCAGAAAGCTTTACGAGCACTCCTTCAAGCTTTAAAAAATGTCTCCGTATTTATATCCATCCAACCGCCCCATCCACAAATCCACGGAGCACCATTGATCCAGGAAACCCAACGCAATAAACACGAAGCACGAGCCAGGGCACAGCCTGAACAGGATGTCAGTCCGTCAGGAGCTACGGCGCTCACAAAGCCTTGGGGCGGTTGCTTAATTCGGTAAAAATGTTGCAAATGTATTGCTTTTATAACAAAACCATCACTTTATTATTTTTTTACGAATTAGAAACAACGAGTAGTTTTGAATAAAACATTAATTTCAAGTAGTAATAAACTGAAACCCAAATTATAGTTTGTGAGTTAAAAAGATCGTTGACACGTAATCTCACTATCTACTTACTAATTAGTAACATCTTTGCAATAACATAAAGCACCAGATATTTGCGTTTAGTATCCCTTTGGGAGCCAATTACTACAATTACAATTAATAGCAAAATGACAAGAGCAATTATGACAAAAAGAAAATGTGCAGAAGATATGTCCAGATATGTAAAAAAAATGTTGTCAATGGAGTTTTATTATGAAGCCAATAAATTTGCAATAGTTATATTAGATTTTTTCCTTTTTCTATATTTCTGCCTGTGATACTCTCCCATCTGCATTGCTGTGCATGTTGGTGCTTGGCACAGACTCCAAATCAGGGGTGATTCTAGGATTAGACGCTGGGTGGGGGGCTCAGTGCCAAATAGGTTATGGGACAAATCGCTGAATGGGTTTAGAAAATAACATTTGAGAGGGACTGAGACAAAAGTTAGGGTGTCTGATGCACCCCTAAATTGAGAATAGGATTGCCTATGCTCATATGCAGGGCTGGCTGGCATATGGTGAAGTAAAGCTTGGCACTTCTGCCTTTCCCACGTGGTCACCAGGTCAGTTTCTGGGATCAGATGAGATCTGAAAAGTCGGTCCATCATTGCGTGACCATGTATAGGGCATGCACGCAGATGCAAGGAACAAATGAACAAGCTGAAGGCCTTTTCTTGTTTTTGGGGAGGGCTGGGCACGGTTCTGGATGGGAAAACATTTGCACTAAGCAGTGCATTTGGACACTCACACTTTTCTGCATGTGAGAAACAGGTTCAGCGATATTTATATGTGGTACATGCTAAAATCGTATTGGAGATTGCTTATTGCTGAAGTGTGTGAAGACGTTTTAACTCATAGCCGAGTGAACACCAAGTGCGTATTGCGTGTGCACTCACTCAGGCCAGCTCAAACAGCCATCTCCGCGTCCCCACGCAACTCTGGCGTGGGCTGAGGGGCGTCACGGCACTCGATGGGGCAGGAGGCGTGGCCTCCGTGCAGTGGGCGTGGCTCTCGCTTGCCATCCGGTGTGCAGTGGGTGAAAGGTTGGAGGGGTGCATTTTCACTGTCTCCTTGTGTCTGAGGTGGACTACAGATGTGTGTAGCAGGCAGGGGTGCAGTAGGGGTCATGGCTGATTTAGGAGACCCAGTACATTACAGGGGCCCTTGAATACGTAGAATTACATGTAAAATTGGGTAGGGGTCAGAAGGTCACATTTTGACAGGCGGTTCTGAATTCCTAGCCACGCCACTGGCTACATGAGCTCTGTATACTTCGTTTACGTAGTTGTCGATATTTCGGCTGGAAAAACAGGTTTTTTGCACGGTACATTGAGTTTATTAATTCCACGTAACCAAGTTACAATACCTGCTGCTTCACAAATATTAGTTATTTATTTGTGCATTTGTTTGTTTATTATGGTTCTTGCACTACATATGACACCTGCTGTTCATTCAACATCAGTCTGTTCACAGGTATTCACTGACTTTACTTTTAATCTTGAGATGTGCATTAACTGTATATTTCTCGCACAGTATATTGCTAGTCTTTTTTGTACTTTCATATTTTCTTAAGTTAAAATTCTTTAAGACGTCTTTAAAATTCTTTTAATAACGTCTATGCGAGACATCATCATAAGTACTTCAATAATTACTGAATCTGCTCATCGTGCACAAGACAAATAAAGGACTGGACTTTGATTGGACTTGGCCGATTGTCTGGGGCGCCAAGCGGAAGCTGAGCTCCGCTCGGTTAGCTACTGGATTCTGGTGCAGTGGCTTTGCTCAGGACCATAACGGCAGTTCGCTGCTCGAGCCGAAATCTGGCAGCCTTTCATATTCATCACCAGCTGTGATCACATCCGGTCCCGTGCTGGGTGCTGAGGATGGAGGGTGAGGCACCCTGTGTTTCGGGGCTAACACTCCAGTGTGAGTGCTACAGCGACTGAAGAGACCACAGTCACAGTGGCAGAGCTGCAACTGTCCGGTTTCTCCTCGCACACACCGGCTTGTCCTCCACCTGACTGGCCCCATTAGCCCCAGTGGCCAGCTCCAGTGCCGTCCCGGATTCGCTGTCGAATCGCCTGCGGTCTGGGCTGTGTACAGCCCATTGTACCAGTCCAGCTGCAGCTCTGCTGTTTTTCAGGGGCTTCTACACATCCTGCCTCAGCGGACTACCAGCAATAATGACCTCTGGGGGGGGAGAGTGAAAAACACCTTTAAGAAAAACACATCAATGCTGGAAACCCAGAATCCAGCCTTTTGGCTTGCCATCCCTTTCCTCATCATCATCACCATCAAAATCATCGTTGTTATATTTATGCATTTTGACCAGTGCATCTGCACCTCCAAAAGAAAGATGGGCTTCCATTAACGTCGTCGTAATCCCAGTGGTTCTGACAGAGGACAGAGAGGAGGGAGCTACAGCATACTCTGTATTGCAGCAGTGAATATTTGGACTGGGGACCATGTGATGCATTCGCATGAGCATTTGTCACCCTCACCATCTGACCACCTGAGGCAGATCCAGCCAGTTCCACCTCACCTCTGCCATTTTTTTTCAGCTTCCTTGCCTGCTGTTGGAGAATTTTCCAGGTTTTTGTATCCTTGTCTCCGTGTGTGTCCATGTTTGTGTATGTGTTTTGTAGTAGGACTCTTTGTGCTGTGGTACATTAGCCTTCCTTCTGACCACTTGGGGGCACAGAGACGCGGCCTGCTAGCCCACAATGGTAGCCCAGGACCTGAAGAAAGATAAGAAAAGACCAGCTGCATCACGCCAGTGGCCACAGCACTGAGATGCACTCTGGTGACATCATCGGGGTCACTCGCATAAAGCAGAGGCCGTGACCTCATGCCCCCTCCCTCCTCTTTTCCCTGCATTTACCTTTTCCTGGGCGTATAAGTACTGATGCCCCTCTGAGGTCCCGATATCACTCATGCAGCCACAATCCCCTCCACTCCAATAACAAGCACTGATGCAACTCCATGTTGCATATTAAGCAAATTTGGAGCTACAACAAGAATCAACAAATCACAATAGACCAGAAAGGTTAGAGACCCTGTGGCCTGGAAAGGTCCGCCGGGCTGCAGTCTGCTTTGCCGTCCATTTAGAGGCCCTTGGATGTATTGATTTCCCAGGAAATTGATCTCTTAGGTCCATCGGGTCATTTTTTTTTGTTTGTTTTCCGGTGTTAATGTTTGTTTCTCCATGGCTCTTTGCTGACAGGGCTTGCAGGCTTGAAGTGTGATGGCACAGTAACAAGCACTTGGCCACAATCAATCAAGGGCATCATCCCATTGGCAATAAACTGGCATTTGAGGAGTGCTGTTGGAGAATAACTGCACGAGTGCCGAAATCAAATTTTAAAATGGAAAAAGCCTCTGTGGAATTAGCAGCTGGTTGCTAAATATGCATGTGCTGGCCTGAAGGGTTCATTCAGCATGTTCCCTGACCACTGGCAGTGTGCTATGATTTCATTTGTGACATTGTGTATCCATCATAAGCAAGCGCTCAATGGTGGCACATCAGTCTGCCACTGTTCTCCTGAAGGACAGGGTTAAATCAGCCAGGGTATCTAGCTGACTACTTCACAAGTAAGCTTTTCACTCCGTCAGGCACAGGCTACCTGCAATGGGGGAGGGGGCTGCATCATGCTGTCAATCTTTAGCCATCTCATGGGGTTTATAAAGTGGTCTGCAGTGTGAAAAGTAGGTGGGTGAGAGGGGGACTTATCTGCGTACACCATCATGTAAGCTGCTCCTTACAACTGCTAGAGTTCTCCAGAATACAATCCAATTTGGAAAATTGACTTCGTTTATTAAACCTGTCACGTAACTCTGCACAGTAGTATTTTTTTTTTCAGAGGCAATCAAACAGAAAAACCATATTTTCCAATAATTCCCTCACCATGAAGTTCAGCATTAATGCTTATAAACCAGAACATTTTCTGTTACAACCTTAAACATACTTTGCAGTAATTTAAAGCCCAAATGACTGTGTCTGTCTCATTTAATTTCACCCATTACTAAGATCTTTAAGCGATACACAATTATAAACCATAGTGTCATGAGCTCTTCCGTGGGTCCGGTGCCATTCCCTGCAGTGACACTGACGATGCTCCCACCTTGGGGACCTGGTTTCTTGTCATCACAATCTGCTGGGTATTTTATTGAATAAATTTAGATTAAGGGCACGGCAGGAGGTTGGACACGATGCAAATGTAAACCTGTTGATTAAAGGACCAGCTCATTAACAGCTGGGTCGTCTCATTCCTGCCAGCACACCCTCAGCCTTCCCTTCAGTGCTGATGACACTGAGGGCATATCTCTTCTCCTCTTGGATCTTTTTACTTAGGATATGATCCAAACCACCCCAGGGTTGTGTATCCCAGCTGCTGCCTGGCTCATAAGACCCAGGACCTTGACCCCATGAAACCCAGCTGCCCCTCCCAAGCCTATCAACCTCATTTCTGTCTGGGGCCAATCATAGCCCTTCCTCTGCTCACACTGCAAAGACCACAAATAGGCAAATGAGCAGGAGATTTTTCTTTCCGGGGAGTTTTTAATACATTAGTACACTCTTGTGGTCACCTCTTGGCCTTCTGAGTATTGTACAGCAGTGTACTTCAGCTAAAGAAGCACTTTATTCCTTGATTTATAAAAGTTTTATTGCTGCATATACAGTAGATGGTTATTCATGGAAATACTGAGTTTGTAAAAGATGTCATTCACAAAAAAAGCAGTAGGTGGCACCAGCGGGCAGATTTCGGAAACAATACCACAGAGAACTAATTCTGTAAAGATTTTTTGATTCTACAACGTCTCTTTCAAGTACCATATTAGGATCCTGCTTAGAATATACTATATATACGTAGAATATACTACACCCATAAATTATTACTGTGAATAATAATAATAATAATTGCAAGCATTATTATTATTAGTACTAGTAGTATTATAACTTACACTTGTTTATAGAAATCATAAAAGTAGTGGAGTTTTTGGCCGGTATGATAACGATATATTTCTGGTGTGACATTACCTATACCAATAACTGATACAGATATCCAGCTAAACTCTGACCCCCGCAAATGTGCAGTAAAACTGAATTTGGTGATGCTTCGTGACGTAATGTGTGTGGCATTAATGTCATATAATGCAGCTAGTGTGACAAAGAGCATGAGCAAAGTACTGCCGAATGACTGTAGCCAGGTTCTAAATGAAAAAGGCGTGTGGATTGATAATGAAATATCGATTCTTTCAAACTGAAATTTCCATCTGATAATCGACTGTGCTAAAATGCCATATTTTTACCTGGTAATTCTTATATTATTAGAGAGAGCAGGACATGAGCTGCTACCAGGGCCGCCCATGATGGGGGAGAAGAGGGAAGGTGCCCAGGTGCCCAGACCCAGAGGGAGTCTACGGTATCACCATCCCCACTAAAGAAAACACTCATCCTCCACTATGGCTGATTTTCCAAAGCAATCCATCCATCCATTTTCTGAAACCACTTGTTCTATTCAGGGTCGCCTATTCCAGAAGCTACAGGCACAAGGCAGGGAACAACCCAGGGTGGGGGGCCAGCCCTTCATAGACCACACTCACACAGCTATGGGCAATTTGGCAACTCCAATTAACCTCAGCATTTTGTACTGTATCATAATAACACAGGGAGAGCATGCAAACTCCACACAACTGGAGCCATGGAAGATATTTGAACCCTGGTTCCAGAGCAGTGAGACAACAGTGCTAACCACTGCACCACCATGCCACCAATCTTAATGCATCTCAGTGCAATCACCTCCATTATTTTAGTAGGACCTACAGGCAGTTTTCAACAAGCACAAAACCAACTTATATAAGACTGATGCAAAAACAAGAGAGGTACACAGTAAGGATATACCGCTAAATTATATCCATATCAGGGATACCAACCATGGTGTTACCGATACGGGGCGCCAGCTTCTGAGGGGGCACCAATTTGCAATTAGGGATGGGCGATGCCACTAATTGTCTTTTGATCAGATTCGATCTGAGGCAGGTAATGCCGACCCGGATATGCCAGCCCTAACGATAAAATTTGCCGAGTGGCGGCTGCTGGCAGATCGATTGTCTCGTTTCCATTGTCACAAGTGTCTGCACCCCGGAAAGCCCCCCACCCCTCACATCACTTTGGATGGCCCTGCCTGGTAATATTTCCATGTCCGGAGGCGATTCTAGGGACTCAAGGCAAAAAGAAAAATTATTACCTTTATTTTACTGTGGAGTGTAAATTAATAATATCACCAAAGGGAATTTAATAAACACAAGAGCTTTATTTTCACCTTTGTGGAAAACAGAATACACAAATACATGTAAAGCAGATTTGTCGTTGCAATGTATTATGTAATCAGCTGGCTCTCGGGAGCCCCCACCCAGCTCGTGGCCCCAGGCTATTACCTGGCTTGCCTGTCATGTCGTTGGAATGTACTATATAATAGGCTGGCCCTCGGGAGCCCCCTCCCAGCTAGGGTGCCCCAGAACATTGCATGCCCTGCCTGTCCAGTCGCTAAGCCTCTGTTCATGTCCTACTCCTAATATAAACCTTTAAATTACAAGGTAAAAAGTAATATTTTAATGCTTGAATCGATTTTTCAAAGTGAAATATTCAGATCTAAAGAACCGATATTTCAGTATCGATGTGCACAACCTTATTTGCCTTTGTCTCAGACCGGAGTTGCTGTGCTGCCATGACGTTGCTGGAGTGGAATGCTGTTGCTGTTAGGTTAGCATGCTGTGACAAAAAGTTAAGTGGCTACAAGAAGACCAGCATTTCAAAGGATTTTCAAAAATCACGATTAATCGCATATACAGCCATATTGCCTGTATATCTGCCATAGAAAGAAAATTCCATGAATCTTATCTTTTAATGCAGGCAAAGTTAACGCAATCAAAGAAATCAATGCCTTTTGGTTTCAAAAACCCTATTTAATAAGATACATTATTATTTGTAATTTGGCATATTACTTTGGTTTAATTAGGCTATATGAAATGTTACGTATTATAGCCCCATCCTGGGCTGTTCCCTGCCTTGTGCCCGGAAGCCTCCGGGATAGGCTCTGGATCCCCCCCGTGACCCTGAATAGGACAAGCAGATACAGAGAATGGATGGATGGGGTTATGTATTGCATGATTTATGACCTTACTACACAAAATTTAACAATATTAAAACTTTGATTCTTCGTTTATTCTTCCACCTAAAGCACAATGGGGCCTGTGCCAAAGCGATGGGGCTGAAAGGGGGCTTTTTGAGGGGAAGGTGCTTGGGGGGGGGGGGGGGAATTCACAGGACTCGGAAGGGGGGCATTTTCATCCCCTACACCTCCCTGTCGACCAACATATTGTACATTTCTAAATCAAAATCTTCAAGTAAACTAAGAGTATATTACACAAAAGTAGGAACCATGAACCACGTTTAGTGACGTAATGTGTGTAGCATTACGTGTGTGTAGTTGAGTTATGGCCGCGCCCTTCAGCTTGTTAAATGGAGATGTGTCATGGATCTTTCTCACCTCTCCACAAACCAGACATATTTTTTAGCTTACATGCAGCGGCTTAAGTTACGTGAATCCACGCAGGTAACACCCACATGCACGTGAAGCGCGAAGCTTGTGAAGTTTCTTTAATAAATCTGTGAGAACACAGAAAGGAACGTAGGCGTGATCTCTATTGTTTGAATAATTTATTCAATTTTGTATGATTGTATAATCTTTTGAAACTATTATATCTAATTCCATGTATGCATTTTGCTGCAACTGCTGCATTCTGCCCAGGATTGTGAAATATTATCTACTGGAAAATAAATAAATATTAAAAGAAACTTCCATGAAAATAACTTGAGTTTTTGTATGACAATGACTGATTGCAGTAGGTGGTTTCTTTCTTTCTGGACAGCATTCAGAAAAAGACTGCTTACAGTGCTGAAAGTCACCGCACAATACCGCAACATGACTGCTTTCACACCACAGTGTTTTTCACTGCACTGTTTTTCATTTATTTTGTTGGTGCTTTGGTTGAAAGCGATGTGAAGTGAGGATCAGAGACCCATGTCCTTGAGGCAAATGGAGATAAAGACCTCTGTTCAAGGATCTGAAGGTCAAAATCCATATGGCGTCCGGGGAAGTTGCTAGGGTCTTAAGACACCCAGGGCCGTCGGAGGGTTCTCAAACTGAGAGCACCCTTGTTAAAGCATCTGAGGTAAACAAATCATTTAATGCTCCTAGGAATTCATTCAGGGTTTCAGCCCTAGGCTTGTGATGCATTTGATGCCAACCATGAGATTTGAACCAGCGACATTCAGATAATGGGAATGTCACACTGCCGTAAATAAATGCATCATGGCTCTGAGCATGCATGTGTAGTTCATCAATATATAGGCATCAAAACACATGCATGCAAAATATCTTGACGTTAATTATGTATCTCTGCGCGTATTCATGATATTATGTACCCTGCCTCTACTCAGAGAAGCATTTCAAGTTTTGACTATTTATATATTTATTTAAATTTGCTAACCGGGCAAAGGAAAGTTATACCTAATCCCAAAGTTTCATAACTATAAAATGTGCATACTATAGTCGTTCAGTAAACACTTTACAGCCTGGGTTTGGGCCGCTGTAAAGTTATTACCAAACCGTGGCTGGTCGTCTTTCCTTCAGCTGATCACAAATCAAATTCCTATGTCGCCCGGTATAGCGGTGTCCCTGCAGTCATCATGTGCACAGCGCCCCGGGTAACACTGCACTTGTAGTTTTTAGATTCCTGGAAAAGACGGGAAAAACACCATGTGTACGCTTATAGCAATGTATCTTAGTAAGGTACTGCAACAATGGATCTTGTTACAGCACTGTAGGGCTCGAAGGGGGAATATGATACAGTTACGATGCATAAATCACAGACTCACTTGTTCACTGGGCTGTGCAAGTATCGAGTTTCTAAGCCGGGGTTTATGTTTATCGCGATAAAGAGGTACTGGTCACGTACCTGGCCATGTAGGCGATCGCGCCTTCTACCTTAACGCGATTAAACATCAAGCGACCTGGTCTAACTGATTCCGCCCTTATTTTCTGACAGAAGCATCAGCTTGTTTAAAGGCAAAACGACACAGTGATTATTTATCGGTTCTTTTAGGGCGCAGGCCAATACTTCATACCACGTGTAACGATAATATAATCCTAAATTTGTATCAGCCGGGCAGCTGCGCCGGTGCTGCCCAGGATCGTGTTCCGGCAATAGAAGGAGTTCTCGGCTCCGCATACGCGGTGGAGTTTATGAGAAAGATTACGGAGCGGAAAGGAGATTAGCCGAAATGGGACGCAGCTGCCCTAAATCAATACGCTGTACCAAGGGGACTGGAAATACAGCTGACCGGTATATTAAAAGACCGTCCCGCTATTGTCCCGTGGTCCGCTAATTCGTGATGGGACAAAGACGGAGCATCCATGCCGGAGCGGCGGATTTACCTCCAAGACGGAGTTTAACGAAGAAACGATCAGATATATATGTATAGGCGAGACATATGGGACATGATTCACGTTTCTGGTCGATCGCGGCTGGGTAGGGAATCGCCGAGACGCGCATTCTCGCCCGGCACATATGCCTTTCGTACAGAAGCCATCTCTCCGGGGGCCGGCTGCCAGGGACAGGCACACCTCTGATCTCTTCAGCCCTCGGTCTGGACCGTGATCTGTGGACAAAACCGGTGCATCTCCGGGTGGATCTGCACCGCCCCGGGGGGGCTTCCCGCCTGGCTGTCGAATTGCAGCATATATATAGTTCATTGTTTAAGGCTTTTATGAACGGAGGGGGAAAATGTGCACTAACGCCACGGATCGATCGGGTTAATACGGAGCGGGGTAGTGGGTGTCCCCCCGGCGGACGCGCACGCCGGCTCCTCCCCTCAGCCCCCGCTCTCAGCCCCGATCTCTCCGAGCCAGCGCCTCCCCTCCACCACAAACATGGCCGCTAAATCGGATGGAGCGGCGGTGTCTTTGCAGGGCGAAGCCCCGTCTCGGTGCCTGCCCAGCCCGGAGCAGTGCCCGGCCCGCTTTCAGCATGCCAGGCGGCACTACTCGCTCCTGGATTGCTGCTGGGTGCTCTGCGCCCTCATGGTCTTCTTCACGGACGGCGCCACCGACCTGTGGCTGGCCGCAGACTACTATCTGAGGCGGGACTACGGCTGGTTCGTCCTGACGCTGGCCTTCGTGGCGCTGCCCTCCGCGGTGGTGCAGGTGCTGAGTTTCCGGTGGTTCGTCTACGATCACTCGGAGATGGAGGGCGGCGGCGCGGCCGCCGAGGCCGTCTGCACGGACGCGCCGGGCGGAGGTGGGGATTTCAGCACCGGGGACAGCGTGCAGCGGGGCGCGGGCGGCGCTGCGGGGGACGGCGCGCTACCTGCCACCGGCGCTCCTAGCCGCCCGTCGGGCTGCTGCAGAGCCTGCATGTGGATCTTCCAGGGCGTCGTGCACATCTTACAGCTGGGGCAGGTCTGGAGGTACGCCTGCTGCCTTGTATTGTTACCCGCCCCCCACGTTATGTTACATTTATTTGACTGGAGTGCTCCTTTGAGTGAAAACTGACTGAATAATGGTTTTTGATGGATTTATAGGACATGTAAACAGCGGGGTTAAAGGGTCAGAATGCATACAGGGTATACCAGCATGCATACATGTATACCAGCCAGGGGAAGTGGCAGACATTCAGTATTACTACACTTGCACCTTGCCACTGTCAGTATAACTAGGGCAGATCTGTGTTGCTTTGCACATGCTGATTGCTGCTTAGAGCTGTTGTAGAGTCTGTGCTTTTTACGGCTTCTGTTTTGGAGCAGAGAAGGACGGAGCGTTTGCATGCAAGCCGGACAGTTGGCCGGGGAAGTTCCTAGGCAGAGTTAGGGCCGGCGGTCTGCAGCGGCCCCCCGGCTTTGATCCGAGGTCACCGAGCAGCCAGCCGGCCCCCGCACCCCCCAGGAGGAAATGGCCGCGCTTTATACCCCACGGCTGCCCGGGACTGGTCCGAGCCGCGCCTCTTTGCAAATCGGACGATGAGTTCATTGATAATTTCCGAACGTCCTCCCACAGCCGTGTGTAATGTTTGCCCCTGGGGGGTTCCCAGCACGGCCATTAATATTTGATGCGGAAGTATGCAAGCCGGGGAGCTGGTAATGCTTCTGCAGCCGGCGCGCATGAGCTCCGTCTGGCCCCTCCGAGAACAGGAAGTGCACCCCCCCTCCCCACGCCCGCTGGGGAAATGCGATCTCATCCAGAGAACTGTCCACTCATTTTGGGAGAGGCTGCACCCCCCCCCCCCCCAGCTCTTCCCGAGGGCTCATTGTTCTCCTGGAAAAGGGTGGGGCTGCACCCCAGCCACCACCATAGAGGAGATTGCCGTGTGGTGTGTGCCAGTTAATCTATGTGTGTGTGTATATATTTCTTTTATTAATATAACACTAGGCTCTATATCTCATTCAGCTGCTGACCCACACTGAGGTGGTTTGCTTGCTCCCACTGAGACTGACCGCAGGTGCACATCAGTAAAAGTAAAACCACCTGGGAGACCCGTGAATGTCTCTTTTAGCCTTTGAGGTGACTTTGCTGTCCTTTGTGGGTTCTGAGGCACAGTTCATCTGAGGTGCTCCTCTTCCACACAGTGTTTCAGCCAACTGTCAGAGGATAATGCTGTGATTCTGCTTTGTCAGTGCCTGGGTCTGTTTTAGCCACACAGATGTGTGTGTCTTTGACTGTCTTGGTTGTGTGCATGTGCTTATGTGCACATGTGCACACATCTGCGTATAAATATGTCTGTTTGATATTACTGTATAGTATTCAAACTTGCGTGTGTGTACATGACTCTTTAGGTCGAAATCTGTCTTGTTGTCGTGATTTTAATTCACATCATTCCCACCCTGGATTTTTTGCAGTGCCTGCGGTCATCATCGCAGTTTTGGGGCAAGAGAGACATGCACAGGGTTCTGGCTGCCCCACAAAGGGCGCCGGTTCGCTTTGGTGACATTCCCATTCTGGCTAACAGCAGCCTTCTGGTCATGTCAACACACCAGTCATGCATGCGATTAGATGTCATCTCAGTACTAGGCCCCCTCCTGTGTGTAACCCCCCCCCCCCGGGCCATGAGTGACAGCTCTCTCTCCCCGTCCTCGCCCCCGATGGCCACCGACACGTGGAACGGGCCTCATTTTGGCGTCC
>JAODKL010000128.1:25474568-25507940 GCA_026780765.1 Petrocephalus schoutedeni
GGGGGGGGGGGGGGGGGGGGGGGGGGGGCGACATCACTATGCAAAGGGCCAGCAGTCTGCTGCTTCTGTAAACCTCAGTTTGCCTTTGTCTCTACACCCCCCAAGGCAGCCCGGGCTGATTATGTTTCCCTTACGCCAACGCTCATTTTGATTGCTTCACATTCACTGGCAGCTCCAGGATTCCCAGATATTGTGGGGGATTGAGGTTTGCCCCGCGTCGCGTATCAGGGTTTGTGTCAGTGAGACGGCGCTAGGCGACGGAGCCCGAGTGCCGCGGCTCGCCAGCCGCACTTCCCCAGCCCCGCCTCCCCCCTCCCGCCGTGGCACAGGCCGGTGCAGAGTGCAGGGGAGCCAGATGGCTTCTGGGCGCGCGGAGGAGCGCGCTTATGCGCCCACGCCGTCGGGCCAGGGAGCGAGCAGGCAGGTGAGCTGCCGAGGCTGGCCGCTTCGCCTCGTACCCGTGGCAGGTCCAGCAGGAGCTTTACCGCGGTAAATGGGCCCTGCTGTGGCTTCCTACCTGACTGTGGATCGCCGACTGGGAACACAGATCTTTACTCCTTGCAGGCTTACATCATGGCAGGTGTCACATGCTCTGATGCTTCTCTCTCTCTTCCTCTCTCTCTCTCTCTCTTTCCTCTTTTCTCTCTCCGTCTCTCTCTCTGTGTCTCTGGGCTAATCGTTCCCTAAGTGGACTCGGGTCGTACAGCTCCATGTTCTGGAAGGGAGTCACCTTGACAGTGTAATCTCTGGCTTACTTTGCCCCCCCCCTCCCCACCCTCGTCAGCTGTCACCATCCATCCGGGTGTGTCACCCCGACTTCCTGTGGGCCGCGTCTATCCCCTTCTGGATTTCGGAAAACACCGACCTGCAAGGGGTCACTGGTGCTCCAGTGCGTGGCACCGGTCCCGGGATGGCCAGCCCCATGGCCCCACAGGTCCTTTGGAAGGATACGGGACGCTCTGGAAATTAGGGAGGGTCCAATCTGGCAGCCTGGCCGAGTGTCGCCACAGTCAGGAATCGAACGGTTCTGTTGTGTCATCGCGTCCTCGGCGTCTGCGCCTTCTTACTAATTAGCCCTATTAAAGCTCTGATCCCTCCCTGCTCCTGGGGAGAGACGAGCCGCCCTGTGAGAAGCTCCACATGGACAAGCTACCTAATGAGACAAGATGCCGAAAACTCCCTTGACTGAGAGCCCCGCTAAGAACTGGGCACATTCCGAAAACTCTGTGCAGAGCTTTCCGGTCGATTAAACACAATTGATTTTGATACTAGGAATCAGTACAGCATGGCCAACTGAAATGTTTCCCAGAGTGATCACAGATGTAACACAGGGGTCACTGGTGGTGTAGATGTTATGGAGCTGGTAGGAGCAGTAGGTTGCAGGTTCAGTCAGTGGACTGAGGTTGTGAACGGGACATTTGTGGTTGATGTCCAGGGTGTTTCCAGCAGAGCTATAACCAAACAAATGTGCCATTATATATCAGATATGTACATATTTCCATTTGTTTTTGAGTAAAGCTTTGAGATGTAGCTGCATATGTGCTGTTAATGCACATATTGAAGGACCACACGGTCATGGTAAAGGCTCTTCCTAGTGCTCAAATTGCTAGAGAACCACACAATTGTGGTAAAGGCTCTTTTTTGTCACTACAGTGCAGAAGAACCATACGTCAATGCGAAGGCTCTTCCTGGTCATCAAATTTCTTGAGAACCACATGGTTGTGGTGAAGGCTCTTGCTTGTGGGCTGCCTTAAGTCACATCCCAAGACAGAGACCTAACCCATCTACCCACAGCCTTCTGCTATAGATCCGGTGGCTGTGGACAGCCTGGCAAACCCTCAGCCCGATTCATGCCCTGTTTCCATGTGCGTGGTTTGTAAATATGCTCTACTACATGCCACCTGCTGCCTCAGCCAGGCAGGAAGCCGGGAGTGTCCTGCGGCTCTGTGCCACTCACTGTCCTGAAGCGAGGCGCGGAGGTGAAGAACACGAATGGGCCCCTCTTTCATGGCAAAATAAACCCGTCCCGTTTGCCATCACTGATTAAACTCCTCTTTTTGGTGTCTGCCTGGCACATGGCTGGGGGAGATCAGGGCACACAAAACAAGGGATTTATCGTGCCGGTGGGCCTCTGATACTAGCCATGAGCTAATTTACGCATTTAATTTTATTGTTGAAGCTCTAGACACCAATTAGCAAAATCCTCAAAGGGGGTGGGAGGAGTGTAATATAAACAGGTAATCAAGCATGTTTTTTTAATTTCCTCTGCAAATAGCTATGCATGATGTTAAGTAATTCTGCTTTTCAACCAAGGCACCCAGACGGATGAAGGTCAGTGTTCTGCACTCTGCTTAAAAAGTCATGTTTTTCTGAGCTGTTCGACCGGCCGTGTTCATATGCATAATGAAGTCGCTGGTCCATCTCGAGCCCCATTCAGTGGAGACAGTCTTGAACGGGGCCATTTTGACACTGCTGTGTCAGGGCGCAGCATGCAAACACGAGAAGCTGTACAGCGCTTGCCATTTTTATGTAAAAGCCTTCATCCATGATCCAGGACAAAACCCAAACTGAGTGCTCCATGGAGAGGGCACTGAGACACCTTGGCACCCCAGTCCTCCCATCTCTGATCCCCTGGGGATCCAGGCTGCATTCTCCCACCACTCACACCAAATTGAACGTCTACAAAAAAAAAACAACTTTCATTACTTATACCCAGAGTTTGCTAGATGAAAATATTTTTATCTTAAATATTTATCTTTGGATCTTTGACTTGGAGTCCACTGTACCTGGGTGCCCCCTCCGCTGCAAAAAATCACCATCCAGATGAGCAACAATAACGGGACCGGGGGGGAGGGGGGTGCCTATCGGACAGAGATGGCCATCTGGTCATCCTCTCAATTATTAAAAAAAATATTTTAAAGTATAACTGGAGGGTATCGTCAGCCATGTTGATCATATAAATCATATAAAGTGGTTTTCTTGTAGTTAACGTTGAAGTACATTGGCTGTCTGTTGCATAAGCGCCCCCTACAGATTGCAGTTGGCAGCACACTGTGCACATACACCAGCACTGTTCCATTGTGTGACTCACAGAATAACAAAGAAAGTGAGTTGGCGAGGGTGTGAAAAGGAAAAAAAAAAGCCAATTGGATGTGATCTGGACCAGTAACCAGATTGCATCCACCAGTTCTCTCCTTCTGATGATGTGAGATGATGAAGGCAGTGGCTGGGTTATTTATAAAACTGTTTGTGTTGCGTTCAGTTTCCTGAACAGTCTTTTGCTTACATTTGCCCACCCGCTGTCACGGTTGGCATCGTCAGTATGAACATGAACAAACAGAAAAATGTGTTAAGGAGAATGCTGGCTGAACAGATACTTTTTTTCCATAGTCACCCCCTGACTTCTTTTTTGCGTGAGAAGCATTAATTTGAGGCAGAATGTCTGACTACTAGCCCGGAAAGCTGAAGACGTTTCGCTTGTTTCTCTGGTGATTGTTTTCCAATAGATCAGATCTTGTTCTGTTTCCTTATGGATCCGTGCAAAGACTGACTGTGCATTCTGAAACAGTAAAATGCCCCGGATTCCCTGGAACCAAGGAGACATGAGGCGTGAGATACAGCAACATTCTGGCAGAGATGGGCATGGATCACATGCTGTGAATGGATTAGAATAGGCTGATAAAATATAACGCAATGCGTTCTGTGTTAGTCCAAGGTATGTAGGTCAGGACCGAGGACTTTTAGCCAGACAACATAAAGGTATTTTATAGACAAAGCCACTGGATGCCCACTGGACAAGAGTAATCTCTTCATGTGTTATTACCATCTTGCTGTCATTACCACGCACGTCCAGTGCCTGCTACATCACTCATGTCCAGGGAGAAGGTGAGGAGCGGGGGCTTCATTGTCACTTCCCCAGGGGACCAGGGACTCTAATTGCTGTCAGGGATTGGGGGCAGAGCTCCAGTCATAATTGCCGTGACCGCCGAGACATTTACATGCAGGACACCGTTGACTTTACTGCTCTCTGCTACACTAAGGTATCAGTGCCGTTACAGCTGTATGCAGCACCAAGGTATCAGTGCCGTTACAGCTCTATGCAGCACCAAGGTATCAGTGCCGTTACAGCTCTATGCAGCACCAAGGTATCAGTGCCGTTACAGCTGTATGCAGCACCAAGGTATCAGTGCCGTTACAGCTCTATGCATCACCAAGGTATCAGTGCCGTTACAGCTCTATGCAGTACCAAGGTGTCAGTGCTGTTACAGCTCTATGCAGCACCAAGGTGTCAGTGCTGTTACAGCTGTATGCAGCACCAAGGTATCAGTGCTGTTACAGCTCTATGCAGCACCAAGGTGTCAGTGCTGTTACAGCTGTATGCAGTACCAAGGTGTCAGTGCTGTTACAGCTCTATGCAGCACCAAGGTGTCAGTGCTGTTACAGCTCTATGCAGCACCAAGGTATCAGTGCTGTTACAGCTTCTATGCAGCACCAAGGTATCAGTGCTGTTACAGCTCTATGCAGCACCAAGGTATCAGTGCTGTTACAGCTCTATGCAGCAATAAGGTATCAGTGCTGTTACAGCTCTATGCAGCACCAAGGTGTCAGTGCTGTTACAGGTATACTCACCAGAGGTATCACCATGGCCACAGCCTTTTGTGCTGGTGTAGTTACCTGGTCAGAAAGCACTGATCAGAAAGCATGCGCTAAATCCTAATACAGCGAGCAACATCAGAGCCCAATAACATCACTGACAATTGTAGTTTTAGTTTATATTCCAATGGTATTTATAATTTGTCTGTAACCCTGTCCCATGTCCCCACAGGTACCTGCACGCACTGTACCTGGGCGCCCAGAGCCGCTGGCGGGGGGGCCGCGAGAGGCAGCACTTCTACCTGCGCATGCTGTTTGAAAGCGCGGACATCAGTATGCTGCGTCTGCTGGAGAGCTTCCTGAAGAGCGCCCCCCAGCTGGTGCTACAGCTCAGCATCATGGTGCACAGCCAGCGGGTGCTGCCCCTGCAGGGTGAGAGGCGGCCTAGTCCTCCCGGCTGGCCTCCAGCACATCATAGCCTGCTCCACTCCCCTTCCCTGTGTCTTCTCTGTCACTCACCCAACCATCGCCCCTCTCCTTCTCTCCCTCCCTCCCTCCCTGCCTCTCACTGTTCTCCAGGCCTGTCGGCCTCGGCCTCCCTGGTGTCTCTGGCCTGGATGATGGCCTCCTACCAGAAGGTGCTCCGTGACTCTCGGGACGACAAGGCGCCAATGTCCTACAAGGCAGCAGTGGTACAGATGCTGTGGCACCTGTTCTCCATTGGGGCACGGGCAGCCGCCTTTGCCCTCTTTGCCTCAGTGTTCCAGCTCTACTTCGGCATCTTCGTGGTGGCACACTGGTGCCTCATGACCTTCTGGATCATCCAGGGCGAGACGGACTTCTGCATGTCCAAGTGGGAGGAGATTGTCTACAACATGATGGTGGGCATCGTCTACGTGTTCTGCTGGTTCAACGTGCGCGAGGGCGGTGCCCGCTGCCGGCTGCTCGCCTACTGCGCAGTGGAGCTGGCGGAGAACGCGGCACTCACCGCACTCTGGTACCTGCACCGTGGGCCATTCACCTCGGACTTCTGCGCCCTGCTGGTGCTCTGTGTGGTGGCCTGCAGCCAGGCCTTGGGGACCTTCTTCATGTTGATCTACTACTGCCTGCTGCACCCTGACGGCCATGCCCAATGGGGTTGTGTCCGGGGTGG
The DNA here is from genome assembly GCA_026780765.1 of Petrocephalus schoutedeni. NCBI lineage: Eukaryota > Metazoa > Chordata > Actinopteri > Osteoglossiformes > Mormyridae > Petrocephalus > Petrocephalus schoutedeni. Next base: position 25,480,315 of record JAODKL010000128.1, read on the forward strand.
GCCGGACGAATCCTGCAGTACCACGCCCCAGATGGGGGCGGAGACTGCTGTGACACCGGCCCCGCCCCCAGACGTGATTGCCAGGAGCCCCCCCAGAACCCTTCCAAGGACTACGGGGGCAGAGGCCGGGGATAAGGATGGTGCGCCGCCCATATTTCAGGTACGGCCTGGCCCTGCCCCCTGTGCCCCAGCAGCTCTCCACACGCCCCGAACCGAGGGGCCCGTCATCCGGATCGACCTTCCCAGGAAGAGGTACCCAGCCTGGGATGCGCACTTCATCGACCGCAGACTGCGCAAAACCATCCTGATGCTGGAGAGCACGTCGCCCTCTACGCCCCGCCTGCAGTATCGCAGTCCAAGCTCCCCCAAGGAGGTGACCGAGTACGAGACCACCGTGTGAGCGCCTCCCAAGGGCATCTTGCACTCACACTTACTTGCCAGAGCCAGGCAGGGGCCTCCAGCTCATGTATGCTACCCCCTGTGAGCCACACACGAATGGGCCACGTCGCCCCCTGCTGGTACACACGAGCGTGGAACAGAGGATTCAGATGGGGGGAAAAATGAAAGATCAAAGGTATAAGGATAGGGATCAGCTTCCAAGGAGAGTCCACTGATCAGTACTGTGGGGACTAGGGACTAGGGTCAGAACCATAAAGGAGCGCTGATCGTCGAGATGGGGTCAAGGAAAGCACCCACGTCAGGGGACAATGGCCGGACTTTCAGCAGGGACCCCACATGGGTGTGAGGCCACCACAGATCAAATGTGACAGGGACACTGTGGCGACACTGATCACGTCACAAACACACTCTGTTCAGATGTCATGTGTTAGCCCGTGTGATTGGCTCAGATTTGTTATTTGATTTTACTCTGTTGCAAACTTTATTACATTGTTTACATGTACCTATTTATATTTGCTTTTCTATTATTTTTTACTCTGTGGAAATGTGATAGATATGATACTATTATGGTATGGTTATTATATATACATATGATTTATTTATTGTATGTATATATTGGAAGGATGTTTGTTCGTTTGTTTGCTTGCTTGTTTTGGGTTAGACGTTAGATACTGAAGGCAGGAAGCGGAGAAGCAGGTATGAATAAAAGAATTAAACCGTGACAAAAATGTACTTGGAGAAATATCACAGTAAAACAGGCCGAGGGGACAGCCTTCAAAGCAGAATGAGCCTGTGTGGACCCTCTATGAAATAGCGAAATTAGCCTCCCAGCTTGGGGCGGGACAGTGACTCAGTGGGGAGTGGTATGCTTTACACCAGCAGGTTGTGGGTTTGAATCCTTACATTGCTGTGTGTGTGTGCACACGTGTGTGCTTGCTCACCGTGTCACTCAGGTTTTTCTCAGATTCCTCCTGCAGCTAATTTAGCTAATTGACATTTCTAAAATATTTGTGTGTGGACTGGGATCCCATCCAGATTGATGCCCAGCACCTTGCACCTTCATATCCTGCAGCTCTGAGGGTCTATAGGGTTGTAACACGTCATGTAGGCAGATTTCTCATCCAGCGATACCCCACCCAGTTCCTTTACCGTATGTGATAACCTCATCGCAACTTCTGCTGAGAGGTACTTGAGGTCACACCGAGGGTCTATGTGCTGTTGCATATTAAGAACTTGCTGCTGACATTGATGTTTTTCCAGGGCTGCATTTTATCTACAAATCAATTTAAGGAAGCAAAAACCTCTCTCAGTTTGCAGAAGTAGCTGACAGCTTAACGTCTCCAGTATAAATGCTGGTATTCATTAAAAAAAAGCGACTCGCACCACTGGCTGCAGCTTGACAGAAGTCGTTTTCTCAGACATGCATTTCCTTACTAACCAGGGTGGAACCGCGGTTCCCGTCGTGCACGTGTGGCCCGGTTCTCTTGACCCAGGGAGGCTCCTTTGTCTCCTCGTTTTTGTAGCTATGCACGTCTTGCAGTTTGTTCTACTTTAGCTCAGTGCTCAAGGGCTTTAGATTGATATTCAGAACTGTAAGAAAAGAGAGCAAACGCACCCTAAGGCACTGCGAGTAAATGTCTTATGTTTTGTTTTACTTTTTTTTGAGGTGAAACAGGCAATTATTTTGGCAAGACTTCTGTACAGAGCCTGGGGCTTGCACCAAACAGGCAGAGGGATTCACCTCTTCATTCCAAATCTGAAATCTCAGAAAAGCTCAAATTGGCTGCTCAACTCCAGTTTAGCATTTTGTGTGATGTTGAAAGTGAAATAGGCGCTTCATTTTTCCATCTCGTCGACTCGCACAGCTAGTATACATCTACACAGCCAGAGCATCAGAGACCAATGTTTGCATTTGTCCTCCAATCATAAAGGACCCCTCCCTAATCCTTTTGGGCTTAAAATTTAATTCAATATAGCCACAAATTGGAGGACAGGCAGAAAGAGACACAAGCCAGTCCTTTGAAGTCACACTGGAAACAAACAAGCAAGACCGGCCATAAGAAGAATTACTACAGGCACAAAGAAACATATTAAATAATGGAATGAAAAAATGTTCAAACTGGCAGTTGCCATGGTGGCTGGTGAGCTGGTTTTACAGGGGGCGGGGGGGAGCTTTGTTCTGTAGCAGGTTTACTCCCACCTCAAGCTTATGGGTCATAGGCCTACAGCAAGCCCTCAGGCTTCAATGGCAACTGAGCCTCAAGCCTGCATCCCCTCCACATACACACACACACACACATCCTGTAAGGACTGATGGAACAGACCGAAAATTTCTTCAGAAATGTTTCAGATCCCCAGAACATAAACCTCAATTTCATAAAAATCCGTGGATGCAATCAAAAGACTAAAAATGCAAAAAGTTGAAAACAATCTTATTGGAGAGGGAAGCCGTTCGAATACTGCAGTTTACTCAATTCAAAGCATAACACTGCCCTCCTATGGCCATAAGGGGTACTTCCATGCTCACTTGTGCTCACTGAGCCTTAATCATTCAAAAGCAGCACTGTAACTGATTCTGTCTTTTCTGAACAAGAAATTCTCTGTGTTTGGGTATAAATACATATGGAATATATGTATTATATATATATATATATATATATATATAGGGCATGAAGAACCTATACTTGTACATACTTTCGCTTTCAATATTTTACACCTCTCGGACAAAATTAATTATTTGTGTCAGAGGCAGCTGTGAGATTTGTTTTCAGAGGGTCCCTCTTCAGTACATTGTACTTGACTCTGGACTCATCATAAATCTTGTGGCGGGAAGAAATTCATAGGATACATCACTGAATATAGCGTATAAATAATGCATAAACTCCTTGACATGAATTCGCAAAAACTATTGGATGCTGCAATGACCTCTCCTTTTATTGAAGTTCAGTGCTTTTTACAAGGTTACAATATTAGTTGTAGCTAATGCTTTTTAGCTTACATCAGACAGTATCACAGCGTATTGTTTTGGCTTGCAATGTAACCAGCTGGGGAAGCCCCTGTAGAGAAACAGATGCACATATGTGAATTATTAACACATGATGATGTTATGTTTTACGATCTCATCGAGTTATATGGAGAGTTTTAATGTCAGGTTCGTTTAGAATCATTTCTTTCTAAAATTCCTGTTTATGCCCATGTGGGGGCTTTCAGTTGCACACACATTCTTTTCATTTCTATGCAGCAGGTAGCACCATCATACTGTCTTTGTCATCAAAATACTTTTGGGGGAATCCTGTAATTGAGCTTGAGGAATGTATTTGCGTAAAGTATCCTTAAGTGAACAGCAGGTAAAACTGTCCACTTGACAAGGTACAGGTTAGCTATAACACGAATTAAGCATTATCGAGCCTTTATCCAGATTTTCTAACCATGCTTGTCTTATTTAAGGTTGCAGGGGCCCGGAGCCTACCCCAGACGCCATGGGCACAAAGCAGGAACTAACCCAAGATGGGGCGTCAAAGTATCGCAGGGTACACACAAGCTGGAAAGTTGGCAAGTCCAATTAACCTACCATGTTTTTTGGACAGTGGGGGGAAACCAGAGAACCCAGAGGAAACCCCACGACGACACGGGGAGAACATGCAAACTCCACACACATGGAGCCAGGGCAAAGACTCAAACCCTGGGCCTAGAGCTATGAGGCAACAGAATTAAGCACTAATTTAATAAAATTGTTTCTGCACATGGGTAAAGTGCCATTTTAACTGACAAAGTATAGCAGTTGCATAGCATCTGTCTTGAATGGCTACAGAGTATCTTAAACAGCAATACTTACAGTAAGTGCATCACCTAACACATACTGTGATTAAAGGCTTATTGCCCTTAGCACCATGGGACTTGAGGAGGGGGGGGGGCAGAACTATCATACAAGCACCTTTAGACATCTATAGAAATCATACCATTTCTGACCCTAACCCTAGCTTTTGTTGGCTAACCATAGTTTGGGGACTTAGGGTTACACAACAGTCCCTTGTAACCTTTGAAAAATGTCAAACCCAGCTAAATTGTGTTTTCCGTGGATATGGTGGCCCCAAACTCTCAGAAACACATATAAAACATCCAATCAGATGAGGGTGTCAATGTGACAACACCATAGCAACCGATCAAGGCAGTCATCGACATGCAGAGCTCATTTTTTTTGACAGATGCACAGAAAACTCAAAACTGAAAAATTTTGACTCAAAGGCTTTGGAGCCAACTCTCAATTCCTAGCTGTCTGGAACTGAGGAGTTGGTTCATTTTTGCAACCAACTCCCAGCCCTATCATTTGTTTTTAACATAATACAATGATTCTCACAGACGTGCTAGCAGAATCCACCCATTTAAGGGGGTCCTGGGGGTTGTATTGGCTGGTTTTGATTATTGGGGAGGGGGTTATAACCCCCCCCCAACAACCCCCCCCCCTCCACCCCCCCATATTTTACGGCCATTGGAACAGCTAACATTTTCCTGGAGAAATTCATGGTTAAAGTCAAATACTCTTCTCCAGGCCTGCCATGTGTCTTGCTTGTGCCTGGGCCAAAACAATTTCCAAGATGCATACCAGTATTTTCTGGCTGGTCATAGACACGTGACTGGTGTATAGGAAATCTCCAGAAAAGATTGCTTAATTCTTCATCTTGTTAATGCTGCAGTGTCCAATGACAGGCAGTATGTAAAACAACTGTGTGTAAATCAGTCTCGATATCAGCCTAGAGCTGGGGACAATATGGCAAAATATTGTATCGTGGTTTTTTCATATCGAATGATAATAATAATCATCACAATAATATTCTGGTCATTATTTCTTTACTTCAATGTGCCGGTTTTACTTAAATGCCTATACAATTGCCCATAAACAGGTTCAGAACATGAAAAAATGCAAAAAAATTGAATTGACTGCAAACTGAAATCTAATTTTAATAAATAAATCATACAAAGATCCATACATAAATCATTCATATAAATAATACATAAATATTTTGTATTCAGTGGGCTGCCAATTCTCCAGCCTGACCGCCACAACTGACGTACTGCATCTTTCTGGGTTTGCTGGAAATCTATGAAATGTTACCTCAGTTTTATCACCTGTCCGACGTCTCAGGCATATTTAACAGAAAAATGTGAGAAACTTGCTACTGCTTTTTCTGCCCCCCACCCCCGGCCTGGCCTTCTCCAGGAAATATCACAGCTGAACATATTTCGATACAACGTGCAACTGCAGCAATCAAGAAGGCACATCAATATTTCCTCAGACACATAAGAAAGGTTCCGAAGGCGGCAGCAGTACTCACTTCTTCCAATACGTTGTGGAGCCCAATGTTTTTGGAAGCGTGACACTGTGATGTGATAGATGTTAGTCTATGGGGCCTGCAGATCGCTGTAGAGGGAGGTGCAGGCTGCTCGCGCCATCACCAGGACACTGCCTTCGCTTCAGAACATTTGCACTGCACACTACCTCAGCACTCTGCCCTGTGCTCCCTTCTGGCACACAACCATCAGCACAAAACACAACGTTCAGAAACAGTTTCTACAGTCTCGACAAAGAACATGTTACGTTAAAGGCTGAAACTCGATCCCCACAGAATTTTGTGTCCGTGTGCATACCACCCTGTCAAGTACAGCCATTATGTTTGATGTCATTTACGTAATTATCCGTTATTATGGTCGTCTCAGGTAGCGCTGCCAGTTTGTTTATTTGGATGTACCCGTGGAAACACACGGGATAGCATGAAATTCTAGATGTTGTTGTAAACAAAAACAATCATCCTATACTATCAGAGATGCGTAGGGCTACGATGAACAGCCGTCGCGTTAAATATTAACAGAGTACAGGTCAATTTTCTTAGATAAGTTGCATTTGATTTAACAAAAGCAATTCGTGGCCAATAGACTCGTCTAAAACTGCGTGTTTCGCATAATTTATCGCTGTACGCCAATAGGATCGCAGTGGGCGGGGCGGAGCCCTCGAGCCGGTAAAATGCTTTCCGTTTGCATGCGCTTCACTTTCAGTTCAGGAATGGCGGCGGCGGCGGCCGCCTGTGGTTCGCGCAGCATGACAGGCAACAATACGGGCAAGAGCAATAAGGAGCGCGTCCGGAAAAGCAAGGACTCCCGGCGGCGCCAGGCAGCCTTGCTCTTTCTTAAAAACATATCTTTAGATGGACGCCCCATTTACGGTTTGGGTAACGGGAACCCTAGCCAAAGTGAACCCGAGTTCCGAGCCCTGGACGCCCCGGCAATGGTGGCCGGGCTGCCGCGATCTGCGACGAGCAGCTGTGCAGCCTTCAGCGACCTGTCACCCTCCGTGAGCGGGGGAGCCGCCGCCGCTCCCGGGACGAGGATCGTGGTCGTCAGCCAGGCGCCTAGTTTCGCTGCCCCTGCCGTGGCAGGCTTCGGTGCCGCGGGGAGCAGCGATGCTCTCCTGGAAGGAGGAAGACTCGCCCCGGGCTCCTCACAAGGGACGCTCCTTTCGCTGTCTGGGACGCAGTCAAATCCCCATCTAACCGCCAATAAGTTGCCGGCGGCGCTGACGGCTCAGAGCAGCAGCGTCGCGTCGCTGGATACGCGGCAAAAGTAAGTCCGGTGCTGTCTTTATGAGTAACGATCCGGCGCTAATCCTCCAGCCGACTTTGGGGCTCCGAGCGCGGATAAAGATCCCGTTCGCGATCCGCTCCACCTGTCAAAGTAGAGGAGTGTTTACAGTCAGCAGCTAGTGTAAAACCACGGTATCTGCCTCAACCACCGGAAGGCAAGTCAGATACTGTTGTGATTACAAAAAAGACAAGGTTATTAAGCTCTATTTTATTCTGATCGCCGACCCAAACGGCGATTCGCTTTGTTTAACAAAGTGGGCATGTCCCTGGCTACAGCCGGAGCTAAGGCGTTGCTGTCTGGGGCGAGTGTCCGCCTTGGCGGCGTTTTAACCCGCAGTAGTATGTTTACCTCTCCCGAAGCCAAGATACTACGGTAATGTAACGAAACACTGTCGCCTTGTCACCGCGGAGCAGCGAAGTCTTTTCTAAAATTAAGCGGGCGCACCTTCCGCCTGCCAATTCCGGGTTGGACTGGAAAGCGATACATGCTGATAGATGCTGAGCCCCGCGCCTCCTTTCCCGAGCCCATCGGAACCGCGATTCTGCTTTATTTATACCGCTTTATTCTCGGTATATCGACCCGCACCGTGTTCGCGCTTAAGCCGGTAAATCGCCGCGGTCAGCCTTAACTCTTCCCCCTGCCCTAATAAAAATCCCGGTTTAAAACCTGTTGAAAAGCCCCGCTACGAGCGCCCAGTCTCCCTAATTCACCGTGACAAGTTAGATGACAGATTTATTTGCAGTAATTCTCCCTTCAGAGTATCTCATTCTCGTACATTCTTTTTAGACGTGCATGACTAATGATTTTTAGTTTAAGGGATGATGCCTCATTTTTACTTATTTTATTTCTCTTACTTTACTGTACTACTGTAAACAGTGCGGGAATTGTCGACTTTTGTGTAGTGCAGAAAGGGACAAATTTGTGTATTTCGTCTTTATAAACTTCAGGTGTGTGTGTGTATATATATGTATATGTATGTATATATATATATATATATATATATATGTGTGTGTGTGTAATTTTTTATTTTGCAGCCCTACCCCTCTGAAGGATACCAACAAAAGTTACTGTGGTCTGGCTATTTGAATTGACAACCATAAAGTAAAAAAAACGATTTGTATTCAAACATTTCCGAAAGCTGTAGGTTTATTTATTACTGGACAGTAAGACTACAGACCGGGTGGGCTACAGATCAGTCATCTTTGTGGGTGTGGCTTTTCTGTCCACCTGGTCTAAGCCCTGATTGTCAAGAGCTGCATGATGCTGGCTCCTGCTTATTTGTTTGTATCCTGAGTCACTCAGACCTGATGTACAAAGTGGAATATATGGAGTGGCCTTAAAAGTGAAACAAACATGGAACCATATAATCAAAATGGGAATAATAGTGATTCTACTATTGTAACCTTTGAGTCAGCCAGAACCGACAACGGCTTACTGCCGGGCTGTCAGAATCAGCTCCTGGAATCAAATTGGTGCCTAGGCTTCTCCTCCAATAGGTTGTAATTAAGCTCTCTCGTTGAGGCTTTGTAACATTTCATTTTTAAATGTTAAATCACGTCTAAGAACTGCACCTTCCTTTCCCTTGTATGTGAAGTTGTATCATGCTGGATATAACTGCAGTATTTTCGGGGAAATGCGTAGGTATAAATTTAGTACTGATAATTAACTGCCAGCTGGGCCAATTATGCAGGCTCGATAAAACCCAACATGCATTGCACACTCTAACATTCATATAGTGTAATAATGTCCCATGTTTCTTCAGATTGAAGGAAGGACGTGGTTACTTGCCCTTTAGTCACCCGTGTACAGTTTATAGCCCCCTTTTGTGAAACATCTATATATTATATGTGGCTCTTGAGGTTTGCATGTGACTGTGTCTTTGCTGATTGGCTGATCACTTTCCTCTCCCCGACACAGGCTCCGAAATCCATCTGGCTCCCCAGGGCCAAGGCCGGTGAATAAGGTGCATTTCATCAAGAGCATGCGGCAGTATGACATCGGGGGCAGCAGGTGAGGGGTGGCCAATAAAATCCCATAACGAAAAGGATTACTACACAAATCACATTATGATTGTTTCTATTAGTGTTTTGAAGCTAGATTTATGTCATCCCCATTGTCCTTTCGCCCATTCACCAATTTCTGTTGTTACTTGTTATAACAAAGCAGCTCAGCTTCAGGTATTTATGGCTCTTACTCCTTAACCCTTATTCCTTTATTTATCCGCCTACTGGGCTGTCTTCCTCCCAGGGTAGTCACATAGCTGTCAGGGATCCAGGCCATTCATTTCCCTGGCTGTTAAAGGCTTCACTCTGAAGAACAAGTGCAGGAACTGTCATGTTCACATCTGGCAGAGAGATTCCACCTCCATAGGAGAACCAGAAATAGAATTCCCCCACTGTATCCGCCCCCCACCCCCTGCCACCAAGGTAAGGGGGTACCCTGGCAGGTGATAGGTACAATCATGTGGAAATGGAGTAGGTTTCTGCCCTGAGAAAAAAAAACACTAGGGAGTCAAGGGAGCTGTCATGAGCCCTGGTGAAGGACATCATGGGTATTTTTCACTTAAGGCCCGTAGACCACGCTACGTTTTTGTTTTGTACAGAAAGTGTCTGATCAGAGTACAGGAGTAGGTAAGCGTGGGATCAGTGAGCTGTGTTGATGTGTGGGTAATAAAATGATGAAGTGAATGTAAACGCACATGCGTGGAATGATTTTTTCCCACCGCCCATCGGGCTTGTGTGCAATTATATCTGTATGAAATGCCCGCTGTGGATTAACTGTGGATTTGCGAGTTTCTGACCCATTATGGTAGCACTGCTTCGCCGCTGCTGATTGGCTGTACGTTGCCTTGGCATCTGTGCGTGCGCCTTTCCCTGTATGAAACGCCCGCTTTCAATATTAACCGTGGGTTTGTGAGTTTCTGACCCGTTATGGTAGCACTGCTTCGCCGCTGCTGATTGGCTGTACGTTGCCTTGGCATCTGTGCATTCGCCTTTCCCCTGTAAATGACTCCTGAGTCACTCTGTGTTTGTGTGCATGCGTGTTTCTGGCTTTTGTGTGTCCTTCTTGCCCTTGTTTCTCCTTAGATGAATGTACAGCTGACATCTTTGCAGTCTAATCCTTTGCATAGTCGCATCTGTAGGGATCAAACGTGTCTGTGTGTCACAGGGTCGTGCTGATCTGCGCCAAGCGCTCCCTCTGTGCAGCCCTCTCCATCGTCCCATACGGACAGAGCCCCTATCTCAGGTATGGCCTCCCCCGCCTCTAGAGGTTGCTAGCATGTACTTGTTCCTGATGTTTTCTGTGGCAGAAATCTGCAGCTCAGAATGATCGTATCTTCTTTGTTATGTGACATATTCCACCCTTTGTTTTCTGGTATATGGGTATAACGGCTGATTGTCGCAGGTTTATCTGTGCTTCCCTTTGCATTTTCCCATAGCCGTGCATCATGGCATCAAGTCCTCAAGAGAAACTGTGAATGTTTGGGAAACGGACGTTGGTGGGAGCTAATCGCTAATGCGACTGCGTAGCAACCTTACGAGTTAGCTTAACATGCTGGAGTTAATGGGGAAGGCAAGATAAGACTTTCAAAAATGTTTTCTGGAAAATGGTATGTCTAATTCCATTTTCTCTAAATAAATACTGAAGAAAATGGACCAAATGTGTCTGTATTTTATTAGAAAGCCTGGCGTCATGAGGGGTTATGATGCTGTTTTTAAGGAAGTGCTCTGACTGCAGAGGTTGCTAGTTGACATCCCAGGAGAATCTCTGCTCTAGCCACCTTGAGAATAGTACTTAACCTGAATCGCTCCAGTTAATCTCAACCCATTTATATTGAAGTGTCTTGGAGAAAATGGCATCGGCTAAATATATAGTGCGTCGCCGGCCTGGCTGGAAACGTGTGCTGAAGTTTGGAGGTGTCTGGCTAGAATGACGACATGCGGCACCAAGCACACCTTCACCCTCCCTAAACGTGTCCTGCGAAGCTCTCGAGGCTCCTCTTTATATCTTTCTATACTATAACTTTACTAGTAGCAGCCCGGTAGCGAGTGTGCAGTTTGCTCAGTATTCTGATGCACCTGTTTATGCTAGCCTACTGCTCTTTTCTTTCTGAGAGACTTTTGAGTTGTCGTTGATCATTTGGAGGTTTTGCTGAGATCCATATGGAAGCGTGAGCCCCAGGCAGCCCTGACTCCCTGCGCCTTTCCGCATTCCTGCCCTCGGTAGCCTTTTTCTCACATTCACTGGCATGTGTTTTATTTCTTTTTAAACTTGTAAAAAGACAAGCACAGTTACAGTAGGATTTTATAAATAATGGAGTAATGTATACCTTAAGGGTGATTGCAATGATTCCAGACGATTCTGGAATCCATTCCGCATTCTGATCTGCGGAGTGTTTTGGCAACGTGCTGAAACTTGACGGCAGAGATGTTTGTTAAATGTTGGCGAGATCCCAACTCTGCATTAAAACAATGGGTGGATTACACTTGTTGCATTACTCTGCTTACTCATTATCCTTTTGAAAATCGTCAAGTTGCTCGGGGTGCATGACTCTGAGAGCTGTCATTGACTGTCTGTGCTCATCGATGATGATTGACCACACCTGACCTTCTCCCTCACTCAGTAACCCGAAGCTGGAAACGGAAAGACAGCGCCACTCTTCAGGGGGGGGCACTGCAAGCCTGGATGTGGCTCCCACATTAGAGGGCATAGAGCTGGGTGCCTATGGCAAGGTGGGTGGATGTGCAGGAGGTAGTAGAGATGGGTCTTTTTGGACAGTGAGGAGAGATGTGGTGTTAGGGTTGTTAGAGACTGCTTTGGTAGATGATCCAGCACTGGGTCGCACAGATGTCTGCCGTCCACTGATGACCTTGTATTTAGATAATCCCTGCTCATGTGTGCTGCTTATAATTCACCGAGGTCTAAGCCTGAAGGTCCTCGGAGCTCTGCAGTGGCTTGATAAAGGCTGTTAGCTCTCAGCGTTTTTGGTTAAATATTTCATGCACTAATTTTGAAATCTGAGTGGCTGGCTTCCTGGCCTGGGTGCACCCCAGCATTATGCCCTCTGCTGCCTTAAAGAGGTTTCAGGATCCCCACCAAAGCTGTACAGGATAAGCCGATGGATGGATGGATGATCGGAATAAATGAATGAAATGTCTGCATGTTTCTCCATCTGCGGACACACCTGCAGCTCCTCTAGCTTAAAACTGTGAGACTGTGGTTAAAGGTGCTGTCTGACAGTTATTGTGTGTGTGGTACACCAGTGTAACCCTCATCCCTTTCTCCATCACCCCAGACAGTGTCTTATGCTCAGTTTCTCCTTCCCACCAATGCCCTGGTGAGGCGCAAGAGTGCCCCCTGGGAGATTGCCCGTACCCAGAGATGCCACACCCCTGCCAGGCTGTCCTGCACCATGGGCCAGGACATAGGTGGGTGGCATCCTATTACTTTAGTGACGTGCAGGCCAGCATTTCGAACCTAGGTTAATGCTTGTCTTTGGAGGAGTTTAAAATTACTTTGTAGTTCTCATATTCGATAGACTTCCTACTAAGCAAACAGCTGTTTCTACGGCAACATGATCAGATAAACCATCATTCGAAAGCTAAACGGCAAGACTGTGCAAACGGTGAGGGTCTGATAAGCACGTCTATAGACCCAGCCAGCGACAGATGTTAACTTTCTGTTAGCAGACAGTGAGAGGCTTATAAGGTACACAAAAAAGCATTTGTGTGATCCAAAGCTTTTGGTGTTTAGGCTCTGGGGGGGTTCTTTAGACTGAGCTGTTTGGTTATATCAGGTAATGGAAAAGGAAATTGGGCTATTTCCATAGATAATGGCTTATGTTGAGAATGAGCTAGTGTGGCAGGTTTAGGATGTATGTGATCTTACTAGCCTTACTAGCCACTAAACAGAATCTACTGCAGGCCAGTGGCAGATTCGACCCATTCCCACCTCCCCCTAGGTGCTGACGATCTGACGGAGTACGACCCCAATCTTCTGAGTGACCCTCGGTGGCCCTGTGGGAAACACAAGCGCGTGCTCATCTTTGCCTCCTATATGGTGAGGGCCCCAAGTCCTGGGCCAGATCACAGCCACCCCACCATGTCCTCCAGTGTGACACTTTGAACAAAGGTCTAGAGGCCTCGTCACGGTACGCTTAAGGGAACCATTAAGTCTTTTCTCAGAGGAAAGATACTTGTTCATTTTACATATGGCGATTGCCTAAAGCCTACAGTCCTTGCCCAGATCCAGTAAATATTCATTCCTTAATGTTCTATGGATTCCTCCTCCATAAGCTTTTTGTATTGTGCATATTTGACCTCCTGGAGTACGTAATGATAGAAGGAGCCAAACCTTATAAAGTGATCATTGGTGGCCTTTTACTTTTTTCTACCATATTCTTTGCGATGGGAGCATTGAAGCTTATTGTCATTACGTTCTCTCACTTTCCTCAGACCACAGTTATAGAGTATGTAAAACCATCAGACCTCAAGAAGGACATGAACGAGACCTTCAGGGAGAGGTTCCCTCACATCAAGCTCACCCTGAGCAAGATAAGAAGGTAACCCGGAACTCTAGACCTGCCGGAGGGAGATCCCCAAAAGGAGTATGATGTCATAACCAGAGAAATATGCGAAACACTGCAAGAGCAGATATTTGTGAACCTCAGTGTACAGTACAGTAGAGTACAGTACAGTAACCCACAGACCGACAGGAAGAAGGCGGTATTTCACAGCATGACATATGGGATGTCAAGTGACATGGATAGAATGTAAAACAGAATAGTGATACTCTATAGTGATATACAGGTGACAGCAAGCTTAATGCCACAGTGCACGGTCGACCAGCATGCAGAACCCCTGGAGCTGGGGGTTAAGGGCCTTGCTCAGGGGCCCAACAGTGGCATTGGTATGCTGGCCCTGGGATTTGAACTGGCGACCTTTTGACCTTCTCGCTAAACTACACCCCCCTCCCCCATCACCCTGAACCCTGTCTGCCCAAGATAACAAAAACAAAGTTCTGTGTTGGGTTGTGTTGTTTTATTCCAGACTAAATGTACCTTCTGTCTTAATTAGGTTACTGAACTCTACCCACCATTGGCTGTCTCTACCCATCTGCTGGTGTTTGTGTGTCTATACACACGCCCCCTCCCTCTCTTCCTGTGGATATAAACCCCCCGCCCCCTCTCCCTTCCCACCACACAGCCTGAAGCGGGAGATGCGTACTGTGAGTGAGGAATGCGGCCTGCAGCCAGTCACCGTGGCGATGGCCTTTGTCTACTTCGAGAAGCTGGTACTGCAGGGGCGCCTCAACAAACAGAACCGCAAGCTGGTGGCGGCAGCCTGCGTGCTGCTGGCCGCCAAGATCAGCAGCGACCTCCGCAAGCCGGACGTGCGGCTGCTCATCGACGTGAGTGCCACCGCAACACTCTCGCCGGCTCCCTAACCTTCGTCTCAGAGTGTCTCAGCACAGTTTATATTCTCCTTTTTGAGCAGAAGCTGGAGGAGCGTTTCCGCATTAACCGGCGGGAGCTCATCGCGCTGGAGTTCACTGTGCTGGTGGCCCTGGAGATGGCGCTTTACCTGCCAGAGAACAAGGTCATGCCTCACTACCGCCGGCTGGCCCAGCAGCCCTGAAACCGGGCCGGATACCCACCCGCCAAACATGGTGGCTGCTCCTTCAATGTTTGGAGCAAGCAGCCATTTCTTTGATCTCCCGTGACTCATGGCCTTTTCTGAAAGCAATAGACTAAAAGCGAGGATGATGGCGACAAGCTCAAGCAGTCACATGCTCTACATTAGAGAGAATGCCAGCAGGCACATTTCTGATGCTGCTGTTTAGGGCAGCTAAAGTCCCATGAACTGATGATGACCTGATGATGTTTTTATGGTACGATTAGCAGTTATTATACATTTCTTTTAAACTTTCATGTGTACTTTTTTTATGAACAGTATATAAATTAATGATGTTTGTTCGTGTTTTTTTTTTTATGTGTGACAGTGTTCTTTGTAAAGCTCAAACATGCTTTTCTGTTATAACAGTTTTAACCCACTCTGTGATTTTGTTGGCATTTTTTTTTAACTTACATTCTGAAAATAACATGAATGCAATGTTTGTTCATGGTACCATTTTTTGCCTGCAGAAAAACTGTTGTGATCCTCAAAGTGGGGAAAGATGCAGTCTAAAGATTTTCTCTGGCTATATGGTACTATAGCATATGTACTATTGTTCTGAAGACTATTTTAATTGTTCTTTGGGTGGGGGGTGCTAAAAACGGAATGTCTTGTGACAGCTTTCCGTGGTTTTTAATTCAAAACCTTCACAAGATTTTCCCCCCCCCACCTCTTTCTAAATGGGTCTCGAACTTGTTGGTTTCATTACATTTAAATGCTATTTATTATTACCTGATTTCAGTTGCTGAAATCCCTATTACAAACCCTCTACAGACTTCTGTAGCACAGGTGAATTTAAGCATGAATTTCAGTCCTTACAGGAACATTTTCTTCTTTTTGAAACGTTTTTTTAGCTCCAGGGTCACAAAGGTCACCCCAGCTGGCTGCTTCAGTCCAGTGTGAATGGGGGATGCTGACCATGAGGAAGTCACAGGAAAACTGTCACTGCCCCCCATTGCCTGCCTGCTGACTTCTAATGCCCCTCGGATTCTGATGTCATGTGATGTTATGGAATATTTATAACTGAAATGTTTTCTGTAAATGTGGTACCATCCTGCTCAAGCCTGAATGTACACACCCACTGGCCACTGTATTATGTACACACAGCTAGTACTGGTAGAACCCACTGTTCCTAACAGAACCACTTTAAGGGTAGGTGGTTTGTACTCGTAGGAACCATTCTCTACCCCATTCTTGTACTGAGCTGTTACCAGTGCCCGTCGAAACCCCTTGTGGCGCCCAAAGCAAGCTTTGGGAGGGGTTAGCTAAGTCCAGACCCCATCATAAGATGACTGGCTGTTATATTTGTACATGAGGTCTTCCTGTTAGCTTTAATAAGCTTGGCCTCTCTCCTCTGACCTCTCTCATTAACAAAGCATTTGTGTGCACAGAAATGCCATTAACTGGATGTTTTTCGGTTGCCATGCCATTCTCCTTAAACTGTAAACACTGCAGGATGTAAAAATCAGAGATGGCTGTTGCTAGAATTACCACGTCTGACACCAGCAATCATACCCTGTACAAAGATGCTTAGATTATGCTCCAATGCTGAGCCAATCAGTAAGAGAACATTTTGTCCCTGTCTTTGTGCTGTCTTTCCACTACAGCCACATGATAACTTGCAGGTGTACCTGATCAACTGGCCACTGAATGTATTTGTCTTTTTGTGTTGTCTTTATAATGGCCTCCATGTCTGAATTGCTTCCTACCCTACATACCTGTCAGGAAGCATTTTTCTCTGATTTATAGGCATGTAGGCCAATGGCCATCGCATTACTGTCCTTTATTCCCATTCCAAAGATGGATCAGTGCCTATAGAAGTTACAATCAGTTGATGGCTCAGCCCATACTACCAGCCTCAGTTGTTATCCTAGCCAAGCAATACGTTTGCTAATGACACATCCCCAATGGCCATGGATTTTGAGACACTGTGATTTTTTTATATATTTGACCCTTTCTTGATGCAGAGAACCTGCAGGATTTTTCGTGTGTGGAATGGTATGAATTTAAGGAAGGCACAGGATTCCTAATGGAGTGTTGAAGGTTTTTTCAATAATAGGATATTTATGGCCTTGTGGATGAATTTTGTGTGTGTTTGTGTAATTTAACGATTGTATGTATTTGTGTTTAATGTTGGTTTAAAACACCAGCTCTTCACAGCAACACAGGTGACAAAAGTTGTTGCAATCAGTGGAACTCCCCAGATAAAAATGGACCAATACTATCCCGGTGGTATTGGTTAAAAATCAGTGCCAAATCGTTACAAAGCACAGTTTGAGGGCAGATGGTTGCGTGAATATTGTGAACTATGATACTATCCTTTTTGTAAAATGCTTCATGAAAAGAACATAGATATGAAATAAAAATATGTATGTGAATTGTATTTTTCTTTTACTTATGTTTGACATGTATTTCTTTAATTTATAAACTGTTGTTAATGTCCAAAGCCATTTTTGTAAATCTGACATATTAATGTACAGTCAAGTGAAATGTTTTTCTTTTAAGAGCAGTAATCTTCCAAATACATTTTCTGACTATTGATTACTTGAGTTACTGTTTTATTTCAAATCCTTGTAACTGATTTACATTTTAAAACTGTCTGAAGTTTTTTCTGTAGGTAATTTACATGACATGCAGTAATTGGGTTAAGGAAGGAAATTCCAAAGATGATGAGTTACTTCTGTTTACTATCGTTTATCTGTGGATGTATTTGCAAGTAAGTTAATATTATCTGCAACCAAAATGGAGAAATTGCACTTTATTTTTGAAAAACTTTGTTCTCTCAGCATCAAGACATTTCCATTTACTTCTGCATTCTTCAATAAAAGGTAAGAAATTGTGCTAATTTTGCCCTTTGTCAATGGGTAACACATGCTGTTCTGTATTAAGTCACACTTTCATATTTAGAATATCTCAGTGTCCTATATTGTAATGTCTAACTTTCAAACTGGTCATGAATACTGTGCAGGTACAAAGCAGTATGTAAAAACATTTTTTTTACCAAAATGGAATACCACCATTTAACAGTAAATTATAAAAAACATTTTCCATAATAGAGAGGAAAATAGGACTAAACAGGGCCAGAACTTCTTTATTGAATGGCTGTATTAATGCACCACATGGCCAAAAAACGAAAGTCAAATCTCCCCTAAGTGTCTTCTCCAGCACATCCCAAAGACTTTCAGTGGGATTACGGTCAGGACCCTGTGGTGGCCACTTAATGTTTGGAAATGATTCCCCATGCTCCCTGAACCAATCTTTCACATTCTGAGCCCAAAGACTCTTGGAATTGCCATCCTGGAATATAGCTGTGCCATTAGGGAAGAAAAAAAAACTCATTCATAGGATAACCTGGCTATTCAGTATATTCAAGGACTCAGTTTACTACTTATTGCTGCATAATGTTGCTGAGCCTAGACCCGGGGGTGTTCCACAAAGCAGGATTTCTCAATTAACTGGGTTAACTTAAGATAGAAAGCTTGATTGTCCAATTTGGGATTAGGTAAGGAGCATTTCTATTAGACAATC
Source organism: Petrocephalus schoutedeni (assembly GCA_026780765.1). Taxonomy (NCBI): domain Eukaryota; kingdom Metazoa; phylum Chordata; class Actinopteri; order Osteoglossiformes; family Mormyridae; genus Petrocephalus; species Petrocephalus schoutedeni. The sequence goes on from JAODKL010000128.1 coordinate 25,498,551, forward strand.
ATGACTTATAGCTTAGTTAACAGTAGTCTTCTCCGTGAGTGATCAGGTACTGCGTCCTCAGCCAACAATATAAGTATGTTAATATTATGTAAATATAATGAATATATAATACCATATACTTCAAAGAGATCACAGATTTGTAATTAACTCGTATCATTTAATACAGCTTGGCTAATTCAATTCTCCAGTGGCTCTGAAGAACCTAAATATCCGGATAACTGCGTCCACTATTATATGATCCGAAATGAGTCCGATGTACGAAGAATACCCCCAGACAATGAAACTGCCTCCAGAGGCATGTAAGCGGACACAATGCACGATAGATCCATAGCTTCGTGCCCTTCCCCTTCTTTACCCGACCCAACAGACTACATGAGCGCTTTCCCCGCTGCTCCATGGGATGTATGACAAATAAATTTGACATTGAATCTGTATGCTTGGTAGCAAACTGAAGCTTTTGTTTTTTTTGTAACCACAGAAAACAAAACAACTGTTTTGTCCCAATCCTACAAGTTCTCGTCGCACTGTGTCTAGAAATGCTCTTACCTTCACTATTAAACACCGCCATAAGCCCTACTGTTAATTTTATGACTCGAGTGTTTTAGTTATCTCCGGTCACCAGTAATTCTTGCCCCTTCTGAAACACATTAACACCGTGACATGGCTGTTTAAGAAATTAGAAGCTACACATAGTTAAAGGTAAAGGAATTATTCCAAGTCACTACAATAATAGTCCAATTATTGGCTTTTAAGTATTTGATTATTTAAATTCAAACGGTGAGTGATTTTTAGGCCGGCAGTGCACTTCGTTTATTTATGAGGCCGTCTCGCACACGTCATCGTGACAGCGGAAGTAATTGCCGGGAGTGCCCGCACGCTCTAGCTAACTGCTTCCGGGGTCTTTCTTCCTTCCTTTCCGTGTCGGCCATTTCTGAGAGGAGGTGAGGTGCTAACGCGTCCTGGAGTTTAAAGTTAATTTATGTAATTTTCTTTATGCCGTGCCGTACTTGAAGAGGCTTGCTGTGTTCTTAAACCAACAAGATACACAGGCGAATTCATTACTGAGTTCGTTCAATGTACAAAATGAGGAATTTTACAACTGTTTGGAATGACCAATGAATACCACACGTGCATGGTTGTCGGCGTCTCTCTCGTGCGCCGTCGCGCGGGCTTCTTAGTCGCATCCCCGTAACACCATCGCTTGTTCACGTCGTCGAGCGTTTTATATATGCTGGGGGACTTGAACTACAGGCCAAGTACCTTTTTGGGATGAATTTCAGTGATTAACTATGCTAAAGTATTTTCATCTGAACTCTACACTGTATCGAGCGCTGTTGTCAAAGACGACGCATTCTGCTGCTAACGGTTAACCTTTTGTTCTTAGGTCACTGTGTGACAGTCACATAAACGAATTAAGATGCAGAACGATGCTGGTGAATTCGTGGACTTGTACGTCCCTCGCAAGTGGTAAGTTAGCTTGGTTCATATGTCGTGTCGAGGTGCGGTTCCAGTGGTACCCCGTGCCGGGAATTACGCGTTACTTCTTCCGTCCTGCTGGATCGGTGTTTATATTTTAACTCTATAATTAATGAACTTTCAACATCTTGCCTTTCATTAGTCCGTTAGACCCGTCTAGCAGCCTATTGACACTCCATTTGTTCTCCCTTTTGACTTAATGTCGATCATCTGCCTTTCAGCTCCGCTAGCAACAGAATCATCGGTGCCAAAGACCATGCTTCTATCCAGATCAATATTGCTGATGTAAGTCTTAGTAGCCATGTAGTGTGTGCTTTTACATTTTTCCACATTACTCAACATAAAAGCTATTAATGTATGATGATGTAGCCCAATTAATGTAGGGTGGCTGCTTTTAAGCACCAGCCTCTGCATTGGGGATTCAGTACTGGATTTCATGATGAATGATGATGAATTAAGCCATAGGGTTCAGTTTGTTGTGTTTAAGTGAATGGTGCATTATCTACAAGTGTTTTTAATTATTTGTGTTTTCTCCAACTCAGGTTGACAAGACAACAGGCAGATTCAATGGCCAGTTTAAAACTTATGCCATCTGTGGAGCCATCCGGAGAATGGTACATTCCACTGTTTGTTCTTTCTCTGCAGCTCATGAGACATGAACACCAGCTTGACAGCTCAGACTTTGTTTGTATATCTTAGTTCAATTATGCATGGTGTTCATCTGTTTGGTTTCTAGGTAAAAGGTTTTCTTTTTGAGCCTGATTTGTAAAATTGTAATTTGGTATGTTTCAGAAAATTGTAAATTTAGCACTAATCCTTAAACCTGGATCACTGGACTGTGTTCTGGAGGTGGGTATTTATTTAAGGATCTTGAATTGCAATTGTCAAATATTCTAAGTGGGTGCCTCTTTTTGGACAGGGTGAGGCGGACGACTCCCTTCTGAGGCTGTCAAAGAATGATGGCATTGTGTCCAAGTAAGAACAGCAAACCTGGCTTAATGGCTGGTGCTGGAGTGAGTTGTCTAGGTTTGGTTGGGCTATACTTTGTGGCCAGTTCAGTTTCCAGTTGAACCACCTTTCTTCAACAGGATAGAAGTTTCCCTATTTCAGTGCAGATTAGAGGGGCAATAATGATATTGATATGCTAACTCAACATCTGATGGTGACTAACCAGCAATTATCACCTTTGTCTCTAAAGTAGGCTTAGGCTACAAAAAGCAAAATAAAGATGTATGATTTTACTTTCAATTCAGCAGTCTAGCCCATGTTTTTGATGCACTAAAAAGAATACATTGGTATTGTTTTTTAACTGCGTCTATGGTACACAAAGGTATCAGCGTATGTAAACATCAGTTGCAATAGTGGTTCTTGGCTAGGGCTTACTGTAAGATTTTGAACAACTGTTTTAGGCTGTTTTAGATAGTTCATGATATGTTTTTAAATCATATAAGTGTGGCCCCCCAGTAGTTTTCCAGAACGACTGCAAAATGATCAGTAGTCCCTCTTGGATGACTGTCATCATTTACCCTCATATTTTTAAATCATCACTTTTTCAGTTGTCATGCAGCCCTAATGCAGATTTAAACAAGCCATTCTCTTGTGTGCTTATATTCGTAGTGTAAATTACTACCAACTGTCAAAATATATTAAGAAACAGTTTTTGCATTACTTTGACCTATGACTTGTTACTCTTCAGTTAATTTCACTTTTCTGATTTTCTGACCTTTCTCAGGAACCTGTAAATCTGAAGATGCATTTTTGCAGCCTGGATAAATAAAAAAGATAAACTGTCGTCTGTATTAGTGAATCATTGCTGTACCCAGAAATGGATTTTAGAGGTTTTTGTAATGTGGTAAGTGCTCTTGGTAGGAATAGCCCAGGGACACACACCCCACAGCGGAGTATGCTAAGAGCCATTACTGTTGAGATGTAGGGTAGCCAGATGTGCTCCCTCACAGGACGGGAGGTAAAGGGGGCTCCGATCTCTCTGCTCTATCAATATGGGCCTTATACTGTAATAATGGAAACTAATGTTGGTCTGTTATTTCAATACATTTACAGCATTTGGCAGATGCTCTTAGCCAGAGTGACATAGTCCATTTTGCTGGAAAGAGCATATTTACTCTTAATAGGTCGTGTAAACTCTGGTGCTAGATAACAACCTACAGCTGCTGGAAGGCGTTTAGTTTAGATTACTCTCTGCAGACTGTGGCACTAACAGTCACGTCCAGAGCTTTTGTATGTGATGTGAGTGGATAATGTCAGTAACTGCTGCAGTCACATCCTCGTGGACACTGAACACCCCGCATGCACATCTAATAACCAATAATTAGGTGGCTGCTCCTGGGAGAATCGGTACTGCATGCCTTGTGGTGTTTCACCAGGGATTTAACAACCTATCCAGTGGCATACGGCCCGTTTCGCCGAGTCACAAGCACCGAACTTTATAATCTGTTCCCAGGGAACATTGCAAAGCAAATCCTGCGAATGTAATAGTGTTGGATGGGGTGGAGTCTTTTTAATCTGTACAAAGGCGAGTCATGTGAGGGACATTAAACACAGTACAGTAAACCTTTTAAACAGCAGGGAAAGTTCATCCACACTCAGGCCGCCTTCATCCTCCATGTCATTAGGATGCCCCTTTTTATCTCCTTTGCTGCTGCTTTCCATAGCGTCGGCGAATGCCTCCACATCTGATGAATTTGAAAGACAATCTCTAATTCTAAATGTCAGAATTTTTATCTATTACAGTTCTGTCAGCTTTTTTGAACTTTGCAAGTCCATTGCAAGATGCATACACAGCGGGGAGTGGATACCCAGGCAAATTCAGGGAGCCCAGCACATAACAGGGGTCCATGAATACATAAAATATATAAAATAATTTATTGGTACACCCTTCATACACCATGCACACAGTTATACTATATGGGCAATTTGTCTTTGGAGTGTGGGATGGGTAGGGATTATGAGAAGGGAGAATGTGCGAACTCCACACGCACAGGTGGGATTCAAGCCAACCACATGCCCTTATGTCTGTTCCTTATGTCTGTTCCATGATGTCTACTTAACATCAAGCACCTGTTTATTGGCAGCACACAGACACCGACCCCCTTTGTTAGCCGTGTACACGGCTCCCACTGGAAGGCCAAACTGGTCCATGAGTGACCCAAGCAGACCGGAATCCAGAGCATGCTGAACATGTTCATGGCCTGCAGGGGAGAGACGGGCGTCAGAACACGTGCTTGAATTTAGCAACAGGTCGTTATTGCTGGAGCAGAAGGTGTGGAGATGTGAACGTGTTCTGGATTTCCAGGGCAGTCTGAGGCAGCAACTCTCCCAGGGGCAGGTATGGCAGCAGCCACTGCTGGACTTCAGGACAGGGTGGGAGCCGTCAGCTCAGGGGTGAGCACACTGGGCAGGTCCACTGCGGAGAATCAACACGGCTACTGACCTCAGCTTAGTAAGTCTTTTAGATGATGCTTCCTGAAAAACATTCTGGTGGAACCAGTAGGAATAAGCAGCAGCATTTCAAATGTTCTTGGTTTTATACCACGTCAGTAAATAGGTCTCCTTTCACATGTGCATCACTGACCACCTACTGAAAATAAAGTTTCCTGGCATTGCTTATGATTCTCACCACAAAAATTACACACCAATGTGTAAAAATACTCTAAATTAAAGAGGAGCATTTGAAGCGTGCCCTCTAAAATAGACATTTACAGTGGCATATAGCTCCAAGCTAAATTAAACCAATTTACACAGGGAAAAAGACATTTCTTCTGAAATTGAGCCAATATTGGGGGCTGACTGAATCATCACCTAACAGACCACTTACCAAGACCGCCCAGTCCACCTGAACCAATCGGCTACAGAGCTGGTCATGACTCATGGTATCCAGAAGGCTCTGCAGTCGATTTTCAAATATAGAAAATATTAAATTCAAGAGGAGAGTAATATCTAAGACAATTTAAATACCTTTTAAGCATAGCCTTAAACAGTCTGTCTGAACAATGCATTATGATATAGTGTCAATGTGTAATAGTTACACTGACCAGAATAATGGAGTGCACTGTCATGTATGACAGCAGCGTTTTGCTTTTTGGGGTCTCCCAACTGCCACCTACTCAGCTATCAGAGCTGACAGCTCATGCCCACTGCCACTGCCAGCAATCCAGGGGTAGGTGGGTTATTCTGGAACACTTTCACTCTGCAGCAATATTCCTCATCCCGTCCCGTCTTGGGTTCCTAGAAACCAGAGCGGACATTGCAATATGACTGACAGATATTTGAATATTTCAGCTACATCCTACAGCTTTATCAAACAGCAAACAGGTCATTAATGAAATGCCATTGCTGACACACCACACACAAAAACAAAATGTGTCCTTCGCATTTAACCCATGTGACACCATGACACAGCAGTGGGCAGCTGCTTGAGCCCCCAGGGAGCAGTGCTCCCAGCAACCTTTCAATTATGCAGTTGCATCCCTAACCATTATACCACCTGGCTTACCCATGATGGACTGGAGGTGTGGGATGGTCTCACATCCATTGCAGTTGACATATACACCCGAAATTCACCCTTAGAAAATTCACCCTTATTCACCCTTGGCAGGTGGTGTAGTGGTTAGGGACGCAACTGTGTTATCGAAAGATTGCCGGTTTGAGTCCCCAACCCGCAAATACTGCTGAGGTACCCTGAGTACTGCTCCCCAGGCGCTCATGTAGCTGCCCCCTGCTATGTCACAATGTCACATGGGTTAAATGCAGAGGACACATTTCGTTGTTGCGTGCTGTGGTGCGTCAACAATGACGATTAATCACCTTTCCACCTTAGATTTTGAGAGGTGAACCAGAAGATTTTTATAAAGCTGTAGGACATCATGGCTAGGAACAGAAGGTGTTACAAGTCACAGTGGTCACCGGATACCACCAAGCTGTAAAGTAATTATTTTTAAACATTATAGAGAGTGGTTTGATGCTTTCATATCTACATATGATCAACATATAAACATATGAATGTATCAGCATAGGAACCAGGGACCAGCATGTGGCGTGCTGATTTATCCCACCTGCAATGTTTAGAAAGTCCCTTCAAACTCAGCAGTGGCCACAACCTGTTCAGTAGAATCATAAGAACCTGTACAGAAAATTCCATTCTGCCATTGCTGATGCCACCCCATCCATTTAGTTATGACTGTTTTGCAGCATATATATATATTGTAAGGCTACTATGACATGCATTTATTACTAGGAAGTGAAGAAACAGTGAGACATTGAAGAAACAGAATGAGAGCATGCAAGCAATCAATTTATTGTATATTTAATCTCAAAGGCAACGGATTCTGCTATGGGAGAAAGGGCAGGTTTACAAAATAATTTCACAGTTAATAGACCCAAGTGATTGCAAGGACTTGCGCCATACAAGCGAACCCACAACTTAAGCAGACGTGAGGTAGAAAACTGTGCTGGTATGGGGTTAAAACCAAGGGCTCGCGTCCTCTACATTGCCGGATTTTCTGACTTTCCAGCAGAAGTGGAAGACTCCTTCCGTTTGTGTGGTGTCACGGTGTTGATATTCAGGGACCGAATTTCGCGTCGCTACCACATAACAATTATCTCAAACGTAACTACACTGGCAACCACTAGATGGGGACATCATTTCTTAACTTTATGGTGTGTTAATGATCTGGGGTGGGTTGGCCAAAAGCGATCAATCTTAGTGAATATCGAACAAGATTAAGTACTACTTAGGAAAATAACGAGCGAGGTCTACGTGCTTGGCCCAAAACCCTTTGTTATTTCAGAAATAACGTACGATCTCTAAGTAGTACGTCGTTGGCTCCTCCCCCGCCTCCGCGTAAGAAAAGCACGGACTCTCGATAACAGGAACATCGATCCCACCTATTTCAATGGTGAAATGTGTCATATTATTGTAACATCTGGCATAGGCAAATGTAAGAATATTATAAAATAATTATACAATCAATAAAAACACACCAACGCAACCAAAAAGACACCAAAATAAATTAACCTATTTGTTGAAACTGTAAAAATCTCAAAACGGGATGCTGCTTCCTTGTAAAAACGAGCAAAAGGGAAAGGAAGTAACATTTCTCAAAAGAAGCCTTAAAACGACTTATTGAGGAGGTGGTCAAAAATATTTTATTTTTCTGTAATGTTAGCATGCCCAGAGGGGTTGGGTAGCCAGTTGACCTTGGACCCCCAGAGGTTTTATTTCTCCCTGCTTGGGAGTTTCGGGTTCCTCTGCTCCATTGTCAATTGGCTTTTTCTTTCTTTTCTTTTTTTCTCTTCTGTCTTTCTTTCATTCTATGTATTTCATTTTCTCTGTTCCACTCTGTTTTGCCTTGAATATAGTTATGTATTAAAACACACCCATGTAAAGCACCCTGGGATCAACTCTGTTGTGAAGGGCGCTATATAAAAATAAATTGAATTGAACTGAATATAATTATTACTGCTATGCTGTGCAGTGAAATACACACACATCAGCATTGCAACATTCAGGGGGAAATTTTAGAACTCCCAAGGCACCAGAATCTTCCACATGACCAAAGCACAGCAGTGTGTGTTCTTTGGTGTGTGGTGTTATACCTCTTCTCAGCCACAGTTTGGGGGTTCAACACTGGAGTTAGGTAGCAGGTATTCACTAAGAGGATGACTGGTTCCTCCCAATAACCGGCCACCAGCAAATTCATCCTTGCACCATCCCTTGCCATCTAACACTCTAAAGTTGGACTAGATAGAAGCATCATGTGCACCATGATTATCTCCAGGTCACTCGGAGACAATGTATGTAAAATGTGCCAAGAACATATTTTGACATGTGTAGATTGTCAAAATATGACTAGGGTTGAGCTTTCCATCCATTGCACATACAATGCCAGGTATGCCTGCAGTGGCATGAATACCAAATTTAGTGTCATGCAAGGCATCCCCTCTGGATGTAGTTGCAGAAACGGCACAACAAAAATGTGATTAGTGCATGCACAGATGCAGGACACAGTGGCCTTGCTGAGCCTGTATGCATTTGTAGGTCTGCAGGAGATCACCACTGGCATAAAGGCAGAGAGATGTTGCACGGTGCAATGAGGGCAAATTTCTAGTGTGTTCATCAATGCAATTTATCCTGCACCAGACTAAGACTGAATTTCTTTATGAATTGTTCATTACTGAGATGGTCCATGGGGTTCATGGCCAGCCACGAAACAGCAGTTAGACAAGCAACTTCCTGGATGTTGTATTAGGTTGACTTGCACAATTTTCTGTCATTGCTTGTCATGAGGGGTGATTCACCTTCCCAGATCAAAAGATGTGACTGAACACATAGCAATTTTGATTGGTTACACATTATGTAGCATACCAGGGTTGTCCAGAATTCATGAATTATGCCCCATTCCATTCATTAATGGATTTATTATTACAAATTTAAACTATTTAAATTCGAAGCAATTCAATGCAATCATACAACACATGAATGTAAGCTAAAAAACGGGTAGTTGCTTTAGCCTATTCTAATAATGTGGATTTGGGTTATGTTGGCCCTCTAAGACCTTTTCCATGTGCATACATTTATTGCTTTAGCATATTTAACTTTTTGTGTATGTTATCTTTTGTGAGGAGTCTGCAATAGTTTTTCTTTTAAGTATCGCTAGATTGTCAGATGGATAAGGTTGTGAAAGGGTTACTTTGTATGACTGTATGAAGTCCACCATGGTACAGCCAATTATTATTTATTTATGTATTATTTAATTCTTTATTCCTTAGGCGACACCTCAAATGTGGCATTCATTGACTTGCACAGACATTCAGTCAGGTGGTCCAACAGGGGGGGGGGGGGCATTGCCAACGGGTACTTTTTACTTGCATAAATATTCGTGATTGGGGGGGGGG
>JAODKL010000128.1:25568300-25605437 GCA_026780765.1 Petrocephalus schoutedeni
CGAGCCGAACTGAGCCAAACCAAGGTGAGCTGTACTGAACCGTGCCGTGCCGTACTATGCAGTGGAAAAGCGCCATATGTGATGGAGAGGCTTTGTCACAAAACAAGCATCTGTGAGCCATTCCTCCAGCTCGTCCATTGGACATGCTGGCCACTAATACCGGACCGCCAGTTTGAATTCACAAATTTCTCATATCCTTATTAGAGTAGCGAAACTGCACATCTGAGTCTCTCTCTTTCTACAATAGGTGTGTAAAAGTTATTTGCTCACTTGTAACAAACCCTGAGAAGGTCCAGTTGATCCATCCTCCAATAAGAATCATGGGAAGGACATTGGTCACATTGCCTTTCATCATGTCCGTCAGCATGCTGGGGTCTGGACAAAAACAGACTAGGTGGAAAAACTACAAACACTCTGAAAAACATAGAACCCAAGGCTGCACATCTTTATTTAGAGTAGACTACTGAAGCACGCAACATACGCCGACAAAGATGACGGAGACACGGAAGTCATCCAAGTATACACGTATATTCAGGCAGAGGCTAAATATTACATGAGTACAAACGAGGCTGGCGTACCCGTCATTGGGGAAGGAGGTACAACCTTCCTCTTGGTCTTCTTAAAGAACCCATCCTCTTGGTTATTGAAGTAAAACTTCCTCATCAAGAAGGACTGTTAAAAAGGAGAGCTGACAAGTTATGACTGCTACATTTTTTTATATCAAATAATTCATTTCCATATAAGGCAGCTGTAAAAATGTGCCTGTATATAGCTTTTGCATCTACACATTTATACACTAATGATCTATGGCTAAACTATTATGAAGCTGGTAAAAGTATAGTAACAATCTACATAATGTGAACAGTGTTTCAGTGTTTTTTTACTGTGATGTCTGGCAAATTATTGCCAAAAAACGATGAGGATGACACTAAACTTAACACACAGCAGGACTTAACTGAAACACATGACGGGTGGACAGACTGAACCACCAGTGTGGACGATAAGCACACACACCTGCTTGGGAATGTACTTCCCATTTTCTCTGAGAATCCGGCTTCTGATCAGGACCTGGCTGGATATTTAAGAGAAGCAGGACAGCAGTTGAGCACGGGCACTGGACATGTTACACATATCAGCGGGGGCAGGGCGCTGCCTTGCGGAATTACCTGTCAGATACCTGCTCCAAGGTGAGCTTCTTGTCACTCTGCAACAGGATGGAGACGTAGTGCCTGATCACTCCCACCAGGAAGGTGATGAAGACAATGGGCAGCACCACCCACAAGCGAATGTTGGAGTCCAGCAGCAGCTCTGGTTCAGCCATGGCAGGTGGGAGCTGAAGGCGAAGCTTGTATAGAGTGCAAACAGGACCGCACGTGAATGGCCAGCATTAAACTGCCCATACGGGTACGTCACCCAGCAAATCTGCCACAGTACGTTCGTCAGCGAGAAATGTCCAGTTAGCTAGATGGCTAGGTAGCAAGTACCGCGGAAAACCGCCATGCGGGCGAGAGACACATCTGTAACCCACCTTCTTCCGGCTATAGCGGCAGCTCCGCAGCGGAAAACCTGTTCCGATTCTGGCCGGCCTGCAATGCGCCGTAGGCCCGGTTAGCCACCGCGCTAACCACGGCACGCCTTCTGGCCTCGCCCGCAAGAAACTCCAGAACAGGGGGGGGCTTCTTTTCAGCTTCGGCTGACGCAGGTTATCTCGACCGGGCAGACAGCAAGCACTCCGAGCCAGGAGCCGACTTTCAACGCCGCCGCATCGGCCTCAGAGTGACAGTGACCCGCACAGCGCAGCGGGGAGGCAGGAAGCCATTCGGACAAAAAAAAAGAACAACCGTCGCCTCGAAGTACAACACCGCCTAGTGGTCGGGATGGGAAAAGCCGCGCAGCGCCTCCCGAGGGGCAGCGGCGTAACACGAGTCGCAGCGCCCCAAGCGGCCGTAACCGGAATGTCTGCAAAACGATTGGCCTTCTGCGCCCTATACAAGGAACCTGCGCACAGCTCCCCCAGTGGCCATACGGAGAAAGTGCCCTATGAATTAATTCGACGATACTAAAACCACACAAATTTTTTCTAAATCCATATAGCGTTTTTTTCCCTAGAATAGCCCCTCATTAAAACGCAACAATTTTAGAAATTACAAAATCAGCAAGGAATACTCATACATCTTGTATGATTTAGATATTTTGTATTTATTGTCATTTTACACTGTTGTAATTGCCTAGACTGCTATAAGAGGACATTCAAGTAAGAATTTCATTGTAGTCTGTACACATGACAATAAACTTTCTTGACTCTTGATTATCATCGTCCGTTACAATAGTTATGGAATCCTTATGAAAAAGATGAAATGGTATCAGATGAGATGAGATGCAGTGTTTTCTGTATAGTGGACTCAAGAAAGGCTATTATGTTTCTTGTTCCTTGGGCTAACTGATGTTTTGTCATTTTTGTGTGCAATGCTTAAGATGGAAAAGTTGCTGGTTTGAATTGCCTACTGGCAAGGTACTACTGGGGTACCCTGTATATACTGTGCCCATGCACTGCTCCCTGGGTGCTCAAAAACAGCAGTCCACTGCTATGTCACACAAGGGTTAAATGCAGAAGACACAATTTGTTGTTCTGATATGACAATTGCTCACCAAAATACAAGAAGCATAGATACATTTTCAAACAATCAATGGGAATTTCAATCCAAAATAAGTTGGTACTTGTGTATAAAGGCCTGGCCCATACACACATTTCAAGTCCAGTCTCTGATTCTCTGATATTCACGAATTATCACGTATTACTAATGAATCATCATCATATAACGTTTTTATTCTATTTGTAATTCTATGATCCGGTTGTTATTCTACTATTGTAGTATTCCAAGCTACTATTCTATTCTAGACTTATTGCACTGATTGTATACTCTCTGAATATTATAATTACAATAAAGTTGAAGGTCCTTGGAACGTCCAATGACGGGCTGAAATTCAAGTACTAATGCAAACAAAACATCCTTAAAAACTTATTTTCCCAGAACGCACTCGGATCGGAGGGGCGTGTTGCCGCAAAGCATGATGGGAAGGAGAAAGCACTGGAAGCCATTTTAAATCATAGATTATAGGCGTGGGTCTGATGTAGTAAATCGAAATACAGTTAAGCCACGGGAACATTCGTAGTACTGTTTTCCCGTCTTCTATATAATTATTTTTCGTCCTAAAATATTAACATAAAAAGTAACTATTCACATTGGTAAGCTATTGTTCTTCTTTGTTTTTTCATTGTTGTCTTTAAAATCCTAGAGCGTTTTGGTGCATGCACTCTGTAGTCACATGGACTTGCGTTCTTAGAAGTGTTCAGTGGCCAGGCGCGTTTCCTGCTAGCGCCAGGGTAAGGCTAATCGGCTAGCATCGTTACGCAAACAGGACTAAACTCAGACCAGGTTCTTAAATTGGGTAGGAGCTGCGTTTGAGCCTCTGAAGATTGTTAAAGCTCGGCTGTCCGTTTAGTTTTTTCGCTATTCTTTTTTTTTTTTTACTGTAGTGATGTCAGTTTATCAGTTATCCGCTGGCCATGTCTGCATATCCATGCAGCCACTGTACCTGCTTTCCGAGTACTGGGGGCGGTGAGCCTGAGGCGTACTCCGGGAAGCGGAGGGCATAGTAAGGCAAGGGGCATCCCTGGTGCCATGAGCTGTACGTTTATGTCGATGGTCTCAATTCCCTATGGCAGGCTAATCGGTCTCCTTCAGGCACGTTATGTATTTGCTGTTCACAGATCGTGTGAATAACGGTATGAATCTCGGTCACAGCCCAGTGTCGCCTGTAACACGCACTGGACATTGACAGCATTTGGCAGGCGTGCTTAACCAGAGCGACTTGCAGAAGTACTTTGAAGTCTCCATTAGTGATTCTGATTCAGCAGACGCCAGGCTAAAAACAGTCTAAAACTGCTGGCAAGTAATAGTTTTTTGTGTTTAATAATAAAGTGGAAGTGCAAATCCAAGTACTGTTTAGGAGCTGTGTTAATGTGGCGTGGGTCCATCTTTGCCATGTGCCTTTTTCTCCATCAGGTCCTTCATACCCATCGCTTGGACTGAATCCGAACATGGGGGCAGATAAACGGTGAGGGATACCTCCCGCCGATATTGAGATACGCGGTTTGGACTGTCGAGGCCCAGATGTCTGTCTGACGGCACTTTCCCGTGTTGCCTCTGTAGCATCAGTCGCACCGAGCGCAGTGGCAGGTACGGACCGGACCCGAACCGGGACGACTCTGAATGGCGCGATCGGCGCGACAGAGACTCCGAGCGGGACTATGGACGTCGCTGGGGTGACGACAGGCGGGCTGAGCGGCACGAGGACCACTGGGGTCGCGAGAGCCCCGAGGTGAGGCGGCGCCAGGGGCCTGTGGGGGGTGGCTCTGGCGGTACGCGTGCATTACTGACCGCCGTCCCCCCCACACCCACCCCCGCAGAGAGAGCGAAAGAGGCACGACAGCGACCGCTCCGAAGACGGTTATCATTCCGACGGAGACGAGCAGGACTACCGGGGGGAGCTGGGGGAGGAGAAGGAGAGCAAGACCATCATGCTGCGGGGCCTGCCTCTCCACATCACCGAGGAGGATGTAGGCTGTCTCCCGGCAAAACTTTCACACGTTTAATGTATCTTACTTGTTTCCAGTTAGGTATGAGTTTTCAGCCTGTTGCACAGGGTTTATCCTGATGTAATCCTTGTCGAACTGGTCAGTTCCTTAACATAGTCCAGGTGACACCTGTACTCTTATCGTTTTGAGGAGGACTAGCGTCAGTCTGTAGGGAACTTAAATGAGCGGCTATGATTGCATTTGGGGCTGTGCAGGTATCCTGAGTGGTAATGGCACGTCCAGTGCAGTGAGTACCTCTCTGTAGCCTGATAGAAAGGGAGTATGTGCTGTCAGGGCTGTGGTCTGTGCTGTGGGACTGCGGTCTGAGAGAACACCTTAAGAGTCACACTTGGCCCAGAAACGGGGAGAAAAGCTCTTCCGCACAGCACAGTGGAGTTAACGATTAACATCCTTATTTTGTGACTTATTTGGGGTCATTTTGGGCGTGACTGCACACGGCCCTCTTACAGATTTATTGAATATGCAATGCAGCGATTTTCATTTAACCCTGCTGCACATATAAGAAGAAAGTCCTGTACTGTACCAAATATCGATCCAGTTGTTCCTAGATACTCTCATCAGCCCAGTTTTCCAGCAAAGCTGCACCTCTTTCATACAAAGTGACCTCTTTGCCGCAATATTTATTAAATATTTGTTGCCACCCGATCTGTACAGCCTATGTGATCCGTCCCTTCCGGATCCTGTTCATGTAGTGTCCATGTGCGCATGCATGTGCCAGTCGCACTGTAGATGTCATGTGTTTGTTGCGTGTTCGGGGACAGCTAGCAATCACACTACGTGTACCCTGCCTGAGTCCAACTGAACCGTGCCCCGGCCCACGTCTTCAAGCAGGCCCGGGCCTTCAAAGAACTAAACTTTGAGAGTCAGTTGTGCCTGGGTCCAGTATAGATTCCCTAGTGTGGGTACCCCCTAACTGACTGAGGCATGCGGAAGTTTGTTTTGTCACGCCTCTTGAATCGACACATTGCTTGTCTGCTCATTAGATCCAGGCCGCCCTGGAGAAGTTGCAAGGACCACAGCCTTCAGATGTGCGGCTGATGAAAAAGAGGACAGGTGAGGCTGGTGTCCACGGGTGACCTCCTTCTCCTGCTGTCACCTCACAGGCCACCCTGCCTCCTTTCAGACCACTGTGCCATAGGGATGAGAGAGTCAGACTCGGTCTCAGCCAGGCTGAGACTCCTTGTTGAGTAATTTGTAAGCTAAGATGTTATGGGTCCACTTTTCAAGATGACGCAGTGCAGGTGCATGCTGGTGCATTGTTCTGGTTTAGGGTTTAAGATGTGATGGGTTTCTTTTCATATGGAATTTTTTTTATTAATTCTTTTAAATAGTTGATTTCCAAAGCTCCCCTTACTCCAAAGACCACCCACCGTTTCACTGTGTGGGTTTCTTTGAGTTGTGAAGCTGTTTGTGACAGAGTTTGAATTCTGTTCCTAGAACTCTGACTAACGCAGCTTCCGTCTATATCTGAATGCTGTCTCTAGGTATAAGCCGAGGTTTCGCCTTCGTGGAGTTTTATCACTTGCAAGATGCTACCCGATGGATGGAGACCAATCAGGTTGCTTCACAATCGCCAAGTCTAGATTTTGTCTTTGAGATTTAAACAAAGAGGCTAATGAGTTATGATGAAGACGTTAAGATGTTTTAAGAAACTTATTTGCATAGATCTGGAGGGTCCTTTTGTAGAAACCTTGTAATACTTTAGTGTGCACACCATTCAATGGTAGTGTCTGATAAACCTGACATGTCAAATGATTTTTTATGTAATTGATGTGCCTTGGACTTTCAGTGTTGAGTTCTTGAGTCGAACTAGGAAATTAATGGTGGACTGGGTTAAATGTTTTTTTTTATTTTTTTATTTCCATGATGTTAATGAACAGTGGACCCCCTGCATTTCAGAATTCAAAATGTCAACGTCAGTTTTAAGGAAAAACGGATTTTTAATCCGTCACCTTGGTGTCTGCTATCTCCCCATTTTTCTTTTGTTTTTTTTTCTCTTCCGGAAAGTAGAATGTTAGCTTTAGGTTGAACTATAGGTTAAAAGTTTGATAAAACAAGAGCACCCCCCCCCCCAAACCCTGGTTCTGTGTTGTGAAAACCTACATGTTTAGAACGGACTGCTGGGTTCTCCCGACTCGCTCCACTTTGCCTCTGTGTCCTGGCCCGTCTGGTGCCTCCTCTCCTTTAGCTGACGACGTTTTGGGCCAAGGATGAGTCAGCGGCCCTTTGGTCCGATAAACCTGCACAGGCAGCGGCCTGTGGTCTCAGGGCTCACAGGAGCACCCCCGTCTACCGCTCTTCCTGAGTGTGACACAACCAGACCTGCTCGGCCCACTGGGCCTGGACTTGGTGAGCAGTAATAACTCTGGGCCCTCTGCTTTCAGAAACAGCTGGTGATCCAGGGCAGGAATGTGGCCATGCACTACAGCAACCCCCGGTACAAATTTGAAGACTGGTTGTGCAACACTGTGAGTAAACCTCCACCATGCACACACACACATACACACACCCCTCCTGTTCCTTCCTCACTCAGACTGCGGACACGCTGTCCCCAGTCCCGGCAGGACCCGATACTCCGTGTTTGGTGGCGTGCTACCTTAGCTCCCAGTGACCCCGTGCCGCCGGGTTTGTCGCACCATTCAGCTTCCTATCCAGTCGCGTGGATGAGTGGGACCCATCTGCCATAGTTGTCCCTTGCAGCCATTTTCTAGTTTGCTTTTGACCGGAGGCAGCTAGTCAAGGTTGCACATATCGGTGCTGTTAGTCGGACTTGAATAAAAACGATGTAACCGGTTGCTTGCAGTGCGGCCTGTACAATTTCCGGAGGAGGCTGAAGTGCTTCAGGTGTGGAGCAGCTAAAGTGGGTAAGTATGCTGAGCTAGCATGCGCGTCCCCCCCCCCCGCCCCCCCCCCCCAAGCATCAGCCATCTGGGGCTCTGGCGGGGGCACTGGGGCCACCAAACAGCAATCGTCCTACAGCACTGGAGCTGAGAAGCAGCCCGGCGGCTCCTGTGTATCTGTGTGTATTGATGTTCTTTAGGCCCCTCCGTCCATGTTTTTTTTTTTCTTTTTTCTTCTTGATGGTTGCCATGGCGAGATGTGCATCCAGCCGATTGACTTGCACATTGTATGTATGAGCTGCTGTAGCAGAAGCAGTGCCTTCCGCACTTTGTGCTAGCTAACCCTGCCGAGGCTGCTCCTCCGCAAACCCCGCCGGCTGCCCTCTGTCCTTCCTCCACCTTCCACTTCGCTAACGGTGTTGCCGCTTGTGCTTTCAGAGTGTGAGTCTACAAGTCCCACTGGAGTGGCTCCCGACCTCCAACAAACTGGGGATTACTGCGGAGACAGTATGGTTCCAGCTTATTTTCTTCTGACTTCAGCGGGGGGCTTGCCCACTCAGTAACACTGCAGACTTCTGTGGAATGGTCAAGTGTTTCATTCCTAAGGAGGTTTACGGTGTCCCTCAACATGAATACACCGTGTACATGCAGTCAGTGGCAGAATTTGTAGGGAATGGTTAATATAGTTCAAACGGAGGAGGTGCTTCAAGCCCTTTGACCTGTGTGTGGGCTTGAACAGCCATCATCCTGAGGAACATCGCCCCTGTCACCACGGTGGAGTCCATCACGACAGCTCTGGCTCCTCATGTCAACCTGTCTGTGAGCAACATCCGATTGATCAAGGACAAGCAGACGGGTCAGAACCGAGGCTTTGCCTTTGTCCAGCTCGCATCTCCCCTGGTTAGTGGCCACGTCTCGTCCTTTATGTTCTGGTTACTGGTGTGACCTCAGATGTCAGCATCTGGAACATCTTGTTCTGTCATTTGTCTCTAACGGTGGTATGAGTAAATATGAGCATGATTTGTTTGATTCTGTCTTGTAGGAAGCCTGCCAGCTTCTCTCAATCCTCCTGAGCTTACAGCCTCCCCTGAAGTTAGATGGAAAGACCATTGGTGTGGATTATGCCAAAAGTGCCCGAAAGTGAGTTGAGCTCTGAATCTGCCCTAAGGGCCCTCCTTTGGGTGGCTGGAGCCCCAGGGCACCCTGAAGTTACTGTAACACCGTGCCTCTTCCCAGGGACCTGCTGCTGCCTGATGGAAATCGGATCAGTGCCTTCTCGGTGGCCAGCACGGCTATTGCAGCCGCCCAGTGGTCCGCTACTCAGGTTCCTGCGTCTCTAATGTCTCAAATTCCCACGCCTGGGTTTGGGCGCTAACATGCTGGCATACTAACGGCTGCCCGTGCTCTCTCAGCCACAGCAGGTAGGCGGCGCAGCCCGCGAGTATGGCCACCTGCAGGAAGGCTACACACAGTATGCAGAGGTGAGCTCGCATGCTGGCATCTCCAAATGCCACTGATCTTCCCGTCCTTCCTTTGCCGAAGACTGGGCCATTTGAGGAGTTACTGGAAAGGTCCTTTGAACACGTGCTCTGTAAATCATCGTTTTTAGGTCGTGTTGTGAAATGTTTTCTGTCCTTGATAGAATTTTAAACTTGATATTGAAGTGAATGAATTGGACAGTAGGGTGACGATGGCTGCTGTAAACATGTTAAGGGTCGTACCCAATTGTTTGTATGCCCCAAGCAGTACAGTCAAGATTATCAGCCCTACTACCAGCAGGCTGGGGGAACGGACCCTGCCCTTGGAAACGGGATACTTGGAGGTAGGGTGGCCATAAAGTCTTCATCTCTAATGAGTGCTAAAGGCAGATTATATCTTTCTTTTCTGTCCTGTGTGGGGAGTAATGGAGTTTTGCCCTTGCAGCTGCCCCTGGGGTGAAGAACGTGCCTGGTGCAGGGGTGGTGATTTCTCAGAGTGCCCAGGTCTACCAGCCTCACATCGTCGGCCAGCCCGTCGCAGTGGTACGCCCGTCTGCCTGCCAAGCCGCCATCTGCTGTGTCTTCCCGCTTGCTGTGGCTCGTTGATCATACTGCGGTTCTGCAGTAGGATGTGGTAGGAGTATCATGGATGACCTTGTGTTCTGAGAGATCTAAGGCTGGCTCTCTTGCAGTCTCAGGCAGGAGGTCTGCAGACGGACGCCAAGTTGCAGTCCACCAGCACCGTTACGTCAACAACAGGAGCCGGTATCATTTCTGTGGCAACCTCTGCTGCACCTTCTGCTGACGGCAAGCCAAGTAAGTTCATTTAAGAGAACAGGTCAAACTGAAGGGTGGATTTTACGAATGGACTCAACCTCAGGGGGCTGGGATAAGGGCAGTGGGATTAATCGTATGTGTCTCTTGTCATTACCAGCTGCCCCAGACACCTCAACCTACCAGTTTGATGAGGCCTCCGGCTACTACTACGACCCACATACGAGCTTGTACTATGATCCACACTCCCAGGTGCGTGCTAAAGGCCAGAAGCTGGAAGCTGGGTTTCCTTGAAAATGGAGATTTGAAGGGTTCTCCTCCTTTCCGCAGTACTTCTACAACTCGCAGACAAAACAGTACCTGTACTGGGACAGTGAGAAGCAGGCATATATACCAGCAGTCGACACTGCTTCGACGCAGGCTGCCAGCACAGCGGCAGAAGCTCCTGGTACCAGTATGCTTAGTAAGGAGGCCAAGGAGAAGAAGGAGAAGCCGAAGAACAAGACGGCACAACAGGTATCTCTACTTTTCTGGGAATGAATGGGGATCACGATATTGTTTTTTGTGTTCTTGTTTTTGCTGTATGTCTGTTCTGTGAAAGTACATTTGAGAGTGCTGGAAAAAAACTGGAGACAAATTCTGGGTATGTGGAAGTGTACTTGGCCAATAAAGCTGATTTCTGTCTCTGATCTTAACAAGGGTAGTGGCTAACATTTAACTAAGCCTGTTGGCAGCAACTGAGTGACAGGCCCGCATGCTTGTTCCAATAGATTGCCAAAGACATGGAACGTTGGGCTAAGACCTTGAACAAACAGCGGGAAAGTTTCAAGAGCAGTGTCCAAGCCTGGAGCCAGGGCAAGGAGGAAGAGAAGGAGTCTGCTGCAGCAGATGCTGGGTTTGCTCTCTTTGAGAGGAAGGTAGGCACTTACCTGGCCAGAATGTGCTAGCTGTCTGCAGTTGGGTTTCTTGGTGGTATTGATGTGGGGTCTTCGCAGCCCGGTACGGGAATGGAGAAGCAGATGCTGATATCCGAGCTAGCAAAGAATGAAGGAGAAGAGGAGAATGCAGCTAAGGTACGAGACTATTTCCCGACAGCTGTAGTGGACATTACCGCCATCTGGGACGGGTTTAGACCTCATTCCGGTACATTACTTCGAGCTGTAGAGAAGGTGGAGAGGTGACTCTCCGAGACGGAAGGCCAGTGATGCAATGTGCTGCTCATTGTCAGCAAGGGCTGGTGGCAGCGTACACCGGGGACAGTGACCCAGAAGAGGCGGAGCCAGAGCCCGGGCTGGAGGCAGCCGATAGGCTGACGGACTGGAGGAAGATGGCCTGCTTGCTGTGTCGGCGGCAGTTCCCCAATAAGGATGCGCTGCTGCGTCACCAGCAGCTCTCGGAGCTGCACAAGGTGGGTGTGGGTGTCTGAGAGCCGGCCTGTGCTGGGACCTGGGAAATGTAGTCCCTCTGGCCTTTCCCTGTGCCCCCTCGGTTTATTTGCTTGCAGATTATCTAAAGCTGCTAAATGCTACATTGACTGATGCATTCACGCTGATTTATTTCTCTGTTCATGCAGCAAAACTTGGAAGTTCACCGGCGATCTAAATTGACAGAATCTGAGCTGGAGGACCTGGAGAGGAGGGAAGCGGAGGTACCAGATTTCTTACAGTCCTGTGCATCTGCAGCAGTTAATCACCCCTAAAAGGAGTGTCAGTCATGTTGTCTTTGTGGTTATAGATGAAGTACAGGGACAGAGCAGCTGAAAGGAGGGAGAAGTATGGCATCCCTGAGCCCCCTGCCCCGAAAAAGAAGAAATATGTAGCCCCCCCAGCAGCAGTGTAAGTATCTGTGCCAGGGACAGCAGCCACATGCTAACCTGATGGAATGTCTCTCTGAGGTATCAGAAACTTGGTGTAACATTAACCCAGTCAAGGTAATCTCTCATTTCTACCATTTCTCTTGTAATTGTGCTAGGGCTGCACGATATTGGGGGGTGGGCAATCATATTGCGGTATTTGAAAAATGTTCCTATTATTGTAGTATTCATAAAACCAAAAAAGGAGTTATTTACCTGAAATAAGTTCTGTTTAGTCAGTTTATCTGCCAATAGTTTGTCTAATTAGTGGTGTTGCTGTGACCTCTGCTAACGTGCCAGGCGCTGCCTGCAGGGCACTTGCTCATTACCGTTTATAGAATCCAGAATATTTTCATATGGCAGAAATGTCCTTTGGGGCCAGCTCTTGTTCACTTTTGTCTTCCTCGCTTATTTTTGTAAATAATTTCGAGTGAGTCCAACATTATGACGGAGATTGCATGCAATGCTCATCCATAAACGTATTCCAAATCTTGAAAAGGAATGATCATTAAATTTGCTAAGCTTTCTGGGTTCTTTTGTTTCTGAACCCAGCCATCGCAGTATTTAAGTGACGATTGACTGACTCCTTGACTCTTGTAGGAGTTACGAACAGCCCACCAAGGACGGTCTGAACAGTGACAACATCGGCAACAAAATGCTTCAGGCCATGGGCTGGCAGGAAGGTAAAGGTCTGGGCCGCAACCAGCAGGGGATCACCGCGCCCATCCAGGTAAGCCTCAGCCTGACCCCCCCCGGGTGCTGTGCCAGCTTCGGCTCGTCCTAACCCGGTGTTCTCTCCCCCAGACCTCGCTTAGGACAAGGGGTGCTGGTTTGGGGACGAAAGCGAGCTCCTATGAGCTGTCCGCCTCTGACACCTACAAGGACGCCGTACGAAAGGCCATGTTTGCACGCTTCACAGATATGGAGTGAAACGGATCTCCGGCCACCCTCCTGTCGGACTAACCTCAGCAGGCTAAAGCCACCTACTGGGGTTCAGCTACCTGTCCACGTCCAGTCTGGCTGAACGGTCAAGTTGGTGTTCAGTGTGGCGAAAGTCGACGTGCTGAAACGCACCATAAGTGATGGTCTCTGCTTTGTCTTCACAACCAAACCCATGCCTGTGCCCCTGAAGCCAGCTCCACTTTTGGCAGCGTTCAGTGTTCATGCCAGGATGAACGTGATCTCGGCTCTAATTTTAATATGTATATATTGTTTAGAAGACTTGCGTTTTTCCTTTGTGAGATGCAGTGTAGCATTTTGCGCATGTACAGTTTATATGACTTGTTTCGTTTTGTACAGGAAAGAATAAATGAGTGTAATCTTTCTGGTTGTCTGTTAGAAATAATTCTTGCCTGGGGGCCCATCTTAGTAAATATTTGTAATTGGGTTGGTATGTTTTCATCTCTCAAATAACAGCTGACCTGCACATGCGAATAATTCTTGGTTGTTCTTCAGCTGTCTTGTTCTTTAACTGTCCCGTTACCTGTATATGGCAAAATTCAAAGGAGGTATGAAAATAGCTTTTTGTAGACAAGTTATAATTTTCTTCTTGCTTTGTAGGTTGAGGAGACATCTTAATTAAATTGAATTTAAAGACTAATGAAGGGGTAAAATGGTTTAGAATGGGCTGGGAGAGGTGACTTTGGCATTTATGAGCTCTTCAAAAAGTGTGTGAGGGCTCTTTGGGTGGTATTGTTGAAGTGTTTTTAAATTAGTCCAGTAATTGTTGTGATGGCCACTAGGGGGAAATATTGTTGCAATACCTCTGACCTTTGAGTCAAACTGCACTCCCCTCTAAGATGCATTAAATCAGTGTGATTTTGCTTTCAAATCGTTTCAGAAAATGATCTGAAAATAATGACCAGGTTACTTCCATAATGTGATGGCAATTAATGTTTGCAAAAAAATTATTAAATTGTAATTTTTTGTCCTATGCTTCTTGAACACTTTAAGCAACCCAAATCTGTCAAGTTCTGGTTAAGTCTTGACTGTCACCCTGCTGCCAGTTCTAGTAAACCGGGTAAAAATTTTTAAGCATTTCCATGCTGCGTATACCCATTAGAACACCCACAAATGTTTGCTAATGCTAATTTTCCTTCTTTGGTTAAAGCTAGAATAAGCTCATTTTCAGGTTTTTTTCCCCACATTTATTTTTTAAACATTTGCTTGACACAAAGGAGAGCAAAGATAGAGAATTAAGAAGGTGGCAAGCATTTATCTGTTGGTACCTTAAAGCTCTATGACTACTACTCCTGAGATACACCAACAGTATAATCAGATCCCAGGGTTGCCTGTGCGTTGAGGCTTGCAGGTAAGGTGGGTTCCTGGATTTGCCATTTGTAAGGTCCTGTAAATCTGTTCTGGGTGTGTATGGTCAAAATGGTCCTGTTACTGTGACCTCTGCATTTATATTAGTCTTTATACAAGTACTTTGAGGTACCTAGACTATGACCATTTCTCAGGGCTTTGCTGGTTCCTCAGTGTCTCCTTAGCTCTTCAGTGGAGATCTGGATCCAGCTTTTCCTCCCTGTCTGTTAGAGCAGGGGTTCCTGAAGGTGGGGGGGGGGGGGGGCATGAGAATTTCCAGATTGTGTACAAAAATTTAAAATGTGGAGAAATTCCATTCTAACCAGTCAGTCTCTACAAATGTACCGCAGGACCACACCCCCGGTCAGTTTAATGTACGAAGGGCGACCATTTGGGGGCTGTGACTCTGGCACTATTATTTTGGGGGGCCGTGGGCTGAAAAGTATGTGAACCCTTGTGCGAGATAAATTTCAGCTCTGTGGATAAGGACAAGTTGCTTGTCACATCCAAAGTAATTTTATTTGGATAAAATAATTGCCCTCAACTTGTGTATCGGGTGCAATGTGATGGGATTCATGTTTTGCTTCTAACTGACAAACTGCCACTGGAGATTAACAGACATTGCCGTGTCGATGGCCTGCATTGATGTCCTTGTCATTCATGGATTAAACAAATGGTGTCAACCCCGTCAAAAAACATCTTAACATTTTACGGTACAATGAAATAATGAGTCTTTGCTCATGTTTGTGTCAGGCTTACAAGGACTTAGTCTGGCTATTTTTGGGACCGCTGAGCGTCGGACATAATTTTTCTCTGGGCAACCTAGAGATGGGGAAAAATGTTACCCCTCTTCCATAACCACATAACGGGTACAGGGTTGCAGTCAGGCTGGAGCCTGTCTCGGGAAGCATGCTGCACAAAGCGGAAGCCACCATGGATCGGATTCCTGCTCATCTTGCATTCAGAATTGCACATAATAACGGCAATTTAGACAAATTAGTTTCAGGTAACCACATTTTTCAGACTGCCTGAAAAGTTGTACTTTTAGCTCACTATATACATGATTTAATACAGGAAAGTTTAATAAAATCAAATGTTTCTTTGCATTGGCATCTCTCGCTTAAATCACTTAGTATCATTCTTGACACCTGTGTCGGTATGTCATCGTAATGAGAACCAGAAAATGGGTCAAATGTAAAAAGAGGGTCTAGTTTACCCTTAGGTATGAAATTGGCCTCCCACTGTCATTATTATTATAGTGCTCTCAAAAATAAACAAATCCAAATCCAACCTCTTTGGTTCTCAATGGCCTCTTCAATGATTGTGTGTATCTGGTAGGAAAGTATAAAATTGTATGTCATGCAATCAAAAATAAATAGAACACTCTCTTTTCTTTGTGTAACAAGGAGAGGGGACCTAAGCGATGAGGCTTTTGTTTTCCTTCCGTCCTTATGTGGGAATGTTTTGGGAACATGAACACCGAATCTTCTGTTTCTGTAGTTGCTTGTGATAATTTCTCATTGTTTTTTTGGCACTCCCTTGCGCCAGGGATTGGTGAAACATCACTCACCCCTGTTTTCATTTCATTTGTACTTTTCCATATCTCTCTCCCGTATTGGAAGCAGATGTCAGAATCCGCACACGTGGGAAGAATCGGACTGACTGGGGTTGCCTGCCCCAAATTCAACTCTGTTGGGTGCCTGGGGACCCTTCTGTGACCCCTTGTGCAACACCGACCCCCTCCTGTCTACACTTAGATGTTTGAAGAATTGACCTATGAAAATATATACCTTTATATTGTCTTCTTAAGGTCAACAGATGGTTCTGGAATCCAAACTATCTGAATGAATGTTTGTCTTATATCACATTTGATGAAAGTATTACCCGCCCAGATATCGGCATGGTGGTTCCTCCCAAAAGGCAAATGAAACAGTGTTCGCAGTCCTGAATGGGCAATTATCAGATTTCTTGAGAAGCACTCTGCAAAACAAGTGCATCTCTAGCTGTTGGTCAGATTTACTCATGTCACATCGCCTTTCAGTGTTTAATTACTTTGGGGAAGAACTTTGGCGGGTGATTGGTACAGTTGGCTCTGAAGGCTTCTGTGAGTTTGCATGTCCTTGGGTGACTCAGTGACTTTGCTGTTCTGCTGGTGGGACAGCATGAGCCGCAGCGGCACTAAAACCCCGGACCGCTGGTCTGGGCCCTGATCAGCTGCCAGCCTGCATGTTTCCCGGGGAACCAAACAGCACTGAAAACACAATCTTAGACCTTAACGGATTTGCCGCCTTTGAAACGGAGAGCAACTCTTTCTATCCCGTTTTTATTTCATTTGCATGGCAGCCGGTTCATTAAACTCAGGGAGTTTGTTAGTTGATACTTAGTAGTTGAGGTTTTTTATACCACTTATCATGTATCGAGTATGAAAATAGTTCAAAGTGCTTTTCATGAACATGATACAATACAGGTTAATTTAAGTGACAAATGATAAAACGAAAATTGCCAGACATTTGAAACAGTACTAATAATAAATTACATAAAATGGAATGAAACAAATCAGAAGGACAAAAGAGCGAAGTGCAATGCTTCTCTCGGTGACACTGATTACAGCCATAATGAAGTGAAAGTCTGAAGTGAAGCTTTCTTCTGCTCTATGCGTTAATGTCAGTCAGCGTCCGGTGCTTTTTAGGTACAGATTAGCAGGAGGGAAAGGCACATTGAAGGTCTCTTCTCTGACTTCAGGTTAAACCTTTGTCTACATTGTGAAACAGCCATTAGTATTCAGCAATGCTCTAAAAAGGAGTAAAACGGAGAATTAACTAAATCAGGGAATGTTCTGGCCTTGGTGTTTACTATATGTAATCTCCTCTTCCTTGCAGGACAGAAAAAAATTCTCACCAAGAGTTTACCGGCTCCTTGAAAGCACAGATGTCAGCTGATCTGTAAATCTGTAAATATAGTTGGGTGTTTTTGTGCTACTGTTTATTGCTCGACTCTTGTATCACTGAAGGTGCTAGACATTTTAACTACACATTGAACCATTCTGTATTATTACAATGTTACAATGGTATTGAGCACAGCAATGCCAATCAATCTTAGGGCACATACACACAGACTCACATAAATGATATACTGTGGACAATATAAGGACACCTCCTAAAAGCCTCCTAAAAGGAGCCCCATGAATCTCAAGCCCTACACACATAGAACAGATGTGAGATTCTATTATACCAAATCTCAATTTTCAGCCACTATATAATAATTTCCATTACTTTGTCCTTAATGCATTTTCTTGCTGTTCACTGGTCCCTTGGCCAGTTACTGCACCCAAAAGCTTCTACATCAGACCTGTGCACTATTTATTTTGTCACTAAGCTACATTCAAGATTTTTCACTGACTTTCTGGTCTCGCCTTTGATCCATTCTATTTGAGGATTAGGTCATTTGCTAAATTTATAAAGCCAGAAGGAATGTGGAAATTTTTGGTCGTAAGCAGGACTTTGAATCTGAATGGAGACCCAGCTGCATAATTTAGTTATATAGCTGCGTGTCCGTGGCCCTTATAAATAGGGCGGCCTAGGTGTGCCATGGTTAAGATGCTACCCTCATGCTTTCAGCTGTGGGTTTGCATGTTTTCCTGGCATTTTTGCGTGGATTATCTCCATGCAGGGATGCTGTAATGCACAGGCTTACCCAGGCTGAAGCTCAGGGGCCTCTACCATTCTGGTTTACTGATACTGCCCTGCTGGCCAACAGCTTCTACTATCGCCACCTCCTGGTCGACAAAAGTAGTTAAGCAGATTAGAGTCTGTAAATGGCCATTAGTGTGCTGAGTGTGTACTCTGCAATGGGCCGGCGTCCTATCAAGGGTTTAGTGTGAGGCTGTACTGAATAAAGCATTATGGAAAAGAGATGGATGTATTGCTGTTAAGTGCTATCTGGCCATTGAATATTCTTGTTCTTGTCTATTTTTTGCCATCCTCTCGTTCATTTCGGCATCTTACCAGCTCACGTTCGAGCTTGTCCTCATGCAAAGTGGCTACCAGTAGGTCCAGCCCATTTCATAGAATAGCTCCAGCAGAGATGAGCATTATCAAAGGTTCCTGCTGGCAGCAGCACGCTCCCTCTGATGAGTAACTCAGCGCAGTGAGAAGAGAGGGGAGTGCTGTTTGAAATCGGCTTGCAAAAGCCTCTCTGGTGCTTGATGTGCCAGAAAAATAATAAACGAACCTCGGCTGGAATGGCAGATGGTGCTGCTGAGCAGGACAGAGATCGACCATCTTCTCTCACCTTTAGTGTTTTACATAGTTTGGAGTTAGTCTCTTGCTGGCTGTCAGTGCGGACAATGGCTCTCTGAACAGGAAGTCTAAGATGGGTCGGTGTAGTTGCTGAGAATTTAGCTCCCACTGAAATCCTCAATAAATAAACATGTAATACCAGTCAAAAGTTTAAGTTTGTTTGCTGGATACTTTGTTGTTTTATATCACACAATATATCATGCAAATACTTGAAAAAAATGTGATAGTATGTCAAGCAAAACATATGGAGTAACACAGTAATGTTCAAGAAATGTGTCACTAAATCTTACAGAATAGCCAACATTTGCTTTCCCAACACGCATCCCCAGCTCTTCTGCCGCTGTTCCCAGAGACGCTGGCTGCTTCTGGTTTGCTTTGCCTCTCCTGTTAATTTTGTCCCATGCCAGTTCTAAGGGATGTAGGTCTGCAGAATAGGCTCCAGCCCCTCCGACTCTACGTAGGACAAGCAAGCATAGGAAATGGAAGGCTGGAGTAGGCAAGCCAGGTGCTGAGCTTTAGATGGCCTTCGGCTTCTCTTCTTTGCCATGTACAGCGCTCACAGAAAGTCTTGGCATGCTTCCTCAGTTGTGTAAAAATGTTACAAATGCACTGGTTTCATAGCAAAAACAAGCAATGTTTAACATCTACACATATCTGCCACACAGGCATTGTCTGTTTACTGTCATAGTTTTTTTGACAAACTTGATCAGTTATGTTCTTTCCATTTTCCTGATAATCGCGATTGTAGTCACTGGCTACCAAACTTATATTAAACAAAAATGTGTTTACACAAGGTGTTACTAATTAAAAAGCACCCAATGACACTTCTTGTCAGTTCAGGACACCTCTTTTAGAACTGTAAAATATAAATATAAAATATCCCATCCATCCATTTTCCAACCCGCTTATCCATACAGGGTCGCGGGGTGTCCGGAGCCTATCCCAGAGGCAGGGAACAACCCAGGATGGGGGGTCAGCCCATCGCAGGGCATAAATATAAAATATAAATATTTCAATTTATTACTACTTGAAATGAATGTTTTATTTAATGGCTAGATATTTTTTGTAAGCAAATGAATAAATGATGAATAAGTGAACTTTGTTATAAAACAAATAAATTTGACCTTCTGTGAGTACTGTAGTTTTCACACAACTGTTATCTTAATAAAAAGAATGGCTACTTAATGAGCCATAATTCTGATGGAATAGCAACCCCAGCAATGCAACCCCAGACCACGACGCTGACTTCTCCTTGCTTGATAGTGGGAACCACGTATGCAAAACTCAAGAGTTCGGCATGTTACAAATTTTCGGTGGTTGGAAAAAATTATTTAAAAAAATGATTCAGAAGTCTGATTTCCACTCCTGTTAATAGACATATATACAGTTTAAAACATGGATACTTATGGTTTGAAGCAGGTGCAGTCGAGACTTTGACTGGTACTGTAAAGAATCACTATTAATATATACAAAGAATGTGGTTATGTTCATGCTGGTTTTGTTTTAAGGGGATTTATTGAGTCAAGGTCATAGGTATCTCTGTCTCTTGGAGTCCTGCAAGAAGATTTTGTTAGATGGTTGAGTTGAGGATTGAATTTGAATGTAAATTATGGCCCTGTTGTGGATCAGTGTTCTAAATATTCCCCATCAAATTCTGGAACGTGGGTTCATGGGAATATCCGATACAGTCTATGTGTGGTTTGTGAATTTGCAGAGTGCATACGGCTGCATGCTCCAGCACCCACTGTAGAAGTTGCGGCAGCAATATGGAGTGTTTGGCCTCGACTGTGTGATATTCTCCTCTCCACTCCCACTTGTGATTTTCATCAACGGGATATCAAGATTCAACTGTAACTGGAAAGGCACCCAGCATGGAGGCAGGAGGGTGACATCCCGGCTATTTGCAGGGGACGCTGCTCTTTTGGTCTCAGCCAACCAGGACTTCTAGCAGCAGTTTGCTGCTGGGCAGGAAGTGTCGGGAATGAGAGTCATTTCCAAATCTGAGCCAAGCCTAGTGCACGCTTGGAAAAGAGACGATTGCTCCTGTCAGATGTGAGGAAGAGTTTACCCTTAGTGCTATTTGAGTATCTTGTTCTCAGCTGAGAGAATGTGAGAGGGACAGGCACACTGGTTTGACGGCTGCAGTGTTTAAGGCACTAAGCAGCTCTGTGGTGGTGAAGCAGGAGTTCCTGGATGAGGCTTATGGTTTACTGGTCAACCTACATTCCTATCATCACCTATGGTCACAAGCATGAGGGAAATGACAGAAGGAGCAGGGTTAAAGGTACAAGTGGCTGAAATTGGGTTTCTCAATAAGGTTCTCGGGCTCACTCTTGATGACAGGGTGAGGAGGTTGGAGATCCTGAGAGATATTAAAATAGCGTTGTTGCTCCCTCAGAAAGAGGAAGGACAGCTGAGGTAGTTTGGGCACCTCAAAAGGATGCCACCGGGTTGGCTCGCTAATGCTAAGTTAATACTATAGGATTTCAGCCCCGGCTTTTCACTCGCTGACAGTTTTTGGAGATCGCAGACAAAACCCCCAAATCGGTGACAAATCGCTGTTCGATCGACGCTGGCAAATCGGTGCTCGATTGCTATGTGTGAAGTGTTGGAAGACGTGACCGGATGGAGTCGCCGATGTGTTGCAGACGGCAGCCAGATATCTAGCATGCTGAATATCTAGACTTGTCCGCAACTCCAAATGTTGTAGTGTAAAAAGTGTTGTGACTGGCAGTGAGTGCGCCAATAAGCTTCAGCCATTGAGAGAGCAAGACACAAAGGGTTAGGAGGAACCCAGGGGAGTCACATGCTAAGTTCATGGTACACAATTTTCGTCATGTAAAAAAAGTAATCAGATCACTTTTTGTATACATTAATAATACTTATTAATATTTATTTTACTATTTATAGGTGCTTTTATACTATTTGTGCATTATTTTTTATTTTTCCATTGCAGTTAAATTGCTACACTTGCTTTTTACATTGTGTGAACACAAGTTTGTATTTATTTTACTGTTGTAAAAAGACAAAAGTGCTAAAGTTGTAACCTTGTTTGTTTCTAATGCGTACCTCTTCAGTAACTGTTATAAAAGAGTCTGTCTGATGATACTATTGAAACAATCATACCACAAAGTATACACACCTTATATATTTCCGCATGCCACTTCTCGCATGTGTTTTCATGACTGATTCAATGAAGGACTAGTTACAATTACAATGTTACAATCCCTGATGTCTGCATCGCTTCTAATGGGGAAATCTTGGCAGATGGCTGCTATGAGCAATGGCAGCTAAGAAGCTTTGCCAGCAGGACACATCATCAGTTGTGTGCCTCAACTTCACCTCACCTTCAAGACTCCCAATTACAAGACGACATGTTGAGTACTGTGAACAGTACAGTGATCTGATGACCTTAAAAGTTGTGTAGTGTGAACTTGTGTCTGTCCCAGACACAACCCACTGCGTGGAGGCCCCAGGACATAACCAGGGCATGGTGGCAGGATTATATCTCCAAGTTAGCTTGGAAATGTCTGGGAATGCCTCAGAGTGAGTTAGTCTATGACATTTGGAGGTGTGATCTGGGCTGACCTGCTTTCCTGCCAATGCAATGCTTGCCAGTGGCAGCAGAGTTAAGATGGATGAACAAACAGGCCATTGGTTGCTTACCTCAAGAAGATTACTTACCCCCAACATCACTACAAGCTCACACACACAGCGCATAATTACTGTCCATGACTTTAATTTGGTGTTTATATTCCCGGCCTGACAAGCGGTGTAATCGCCTCCCGAGGTTTCCTGAGATTTCCCGAGGATTCCCAAACAACTCGCTGTGGCTAGTGAATACCTGCATTAGCAAAATGAGCCAATGTATTCTTTTTCTTATTTGCTGTGTCCATGGAAACCATGCAGCCCAGGTGAAAAGCATCTCTCATTCTGGATGCCACACACAAAACAATAAACTTGGATTGGCAAATGGTGCTGGTGGACAGGACAGAGATCAGTCACCTTCTCACGCCTTTGCTGTCTTATGTCATTTTGGGTTTGACTCTTGGCCCAGCTTTCAGTGTAAACAAGGCTCTAAATAAGTTGTTGCTGAGAATTTAGCTTCCATTATAATCTTGATCAAATATACAATACCAGTCATAGGTTTGAGCACATTTACCTTTTGTTTTACATCACATATTTTTCTGTAAATATGTGAAAATGAAAAAAAAAACTGCAATTCCATCCATATTCAACCACTGCTTGCCCAGTTGAGGACATCCAAAATATTGTGTAAAATGAGAACCTCTTTGTGACATCGGGCAGATAGAGGGGATAAAGAAGATAAAGAATAGGCACTCAGCTTACCTATAGCAGTGTGGGCTACACTGTCAGAGAAAAAGGGTACAACCCTGGTACAGTTTTGTTCACCACGGTGCCCCCAATGGTTAAAAAATGTTCCTCAGAGTCAATATCTGTACCTTAAAAGGCACATTTACCTAGAGTTAGGGTACAACTGGCAGACCCTTGAGGCTACAGTGGCTAGCAATTGATTGGTACTTTTATATTCTGAGAGTGTGCTGCTGTGTTCTGTGCTGCAGTCACACACAGGCACATGCACAGATACTGGTAGCACTGGGATGAGGCTCAATCTGCTGCTGCCAGCAAGGGAGAAGTTTAAGTAAAAGTGTACCTGACACAGTGGCCACTGAATGTACACACACACCGTGCTCACAGAAAGTCGTGGAACGCTTGCTTAATTCTGTAAAAATGTTGCAACTTTATTGATTTTATAAGAAACGTCCCTTGACACATCTGCACATATGTTGTACACAGACATTTTCTTTTTATTATGTGTCATCGTTTTTGTCTGAGTCATTCTGTTCTGTTCTTGCCATTTTGCTATTAATTGCAGTTGTAGTCATTGGCTCCCAAAGGGATACTAAATGCAAATGTTTGGTGTTTTATATTATTATATATTAAGATGTTACTAATTAAAATGCACCCAATGGGACCACTTGTCAATTAACTTTTTAACTTGGAACAGCTTTTAGAACTATAATTTGGATTTCAGTTTACAGCTTGAAATTAATGTTTTGCTTAAAGTTACTGGTTGTTTCTAATGTGATATATGCATTTTTGTAAACAAATGAATAAAGTAATATTTTTTTTATGTGAAGCCAACACAATTGCATTATTTTTACTGAATGAAGAAAACTTCCCAAGACTTTCTGTGAGTACTGCATATTTATAGCATTTGGCATCTATCTATGTATCTGTCTGTCTGTCTATCTATTCATCTATCTCTGAAGGATAGTAGACAATGGCCTTTCCAAGAGGCTCTGAAATGACAGTGCTGAATGCTCTGCTAATGCTGCAGTTTAAACAAGAGGCAGCTTTGTGGGCACGGCTTGCCTGACCCTGCCTCGTGTCTGTTTACACACTGTGCTATTCTCCTCTTCCTCAGAGCAGCACCTGGGATACATCTTGTCGTGTGACCTTTCACAAAGGGCCATCTACTTTAGCAATTAACTAAGAAAGGAGGACCATCAGAAAATTGCTAAAATTCATTCTTTTACAGACATCTTTTCCCATAATCGCTTTGGTGCATTTACTGAAACATATTTTACGTTTGCACAACAGTATGTGCATTTCTCAGAACAATATGTGCAAACCACAAAACACAGTGTATTACCTGCAAAAGCAAGTAGCTTTCTCAAAATGCTTAGTTTATGTCCCAAAAGCAAATACTTGTGTCAGTGAAACTGTCAGTACCATCACAATGACAAATCCTTCACCACTGCCTATGAACAAGATGTGTGAACACATTTTCAATATAATTGTTTGATCTGTATTGAAAATTTTGATAAGGATTTTGGTAATACTGTCTGAAAATCCATAAGGCAACATATTTTCTGTGTGGTATAACAATTTCTATACTACAAAGTTTTAAATTACTGTGTTTACTGTTCAGGGATTGATTGCAAGGGACTGGATATACTGTAAGTAGGATTTTTGGAGTATTGTTTGATAATGCACAAGTGACTGTAACATTTTTTCAATGTTTTCAATTGCAATATTACAGTAAAGCATAGTAGAAGTAGTTTTAGTAAGTTACAAAGTACAAACAGTACTGAGGGGATTGATTGCCAGAGACTGCATATGATACAGTATTTTTCATACTGTTCTTTACAGTATTTTACAGGAATTAGTTACAGTAACATAGTTATAAAGAATGCATTTTACAGCAGGAAAAAGTGCAAGTGAACAGAGGAAACACTCCATAGAATATAGTATGTGGGCATTTTTTTACACACACTGATGTTCTTGTTTGTCAGGCCATAGATTTTCATTCACATCACAGTGGATATTCTCTCTAGCAATACAGCGTGGAAAATACCTTCTTGAATGACAAATCCATCCATAATTATCTGTTCACATGCTGCATTCATGGCAAAATGTTTGTGCGACTGAGGACACAGTAGCTCACCCAAAATTTGGCTTTGACCAGTCTCAGCCATTGTGGGACCATGACTGACAATGTCCACCCCAGCGGTGGCCCTTATTTCATCAGGAGCAGCCCTGTGTACTTGCCCTCCTCTTCCTCTACCTCTCTTTTGTCTTCTTACTCTTCCACCCCGCATCCTAACTCACCTTCTTCCATGTTATTGTGCCTGCTCATTAGCTTGTGGTTGGGCCATTACCATGTAGGAAAATGTTTCAGTAATCTGCGTTATGCTTGGTGTATATGTATATGCTACGGTAAGTTGAATGTTGATGGAATTCACCTCTGAACAATTGTAGAGAATTAATCGTTGGTTCAGCTAATGCCTCATGATTGTAGGTCAAAAGTCACCTGAAACCAGTTACTCAATACTGTTATAAATTTCAGATTTACCAAATACGTAAATAAATATGCGAGACAGATTTTGAGAACAAAAGGTTTGCATGGAATCACTAAAGCAATTGAAATAATGAGATGTTTTGAGTGGAAGGGCTAATTAACAGAGAAGGAGCATAATGCATTTTGACTGAGATAACAAAAGCAAATGAGAACATAAAAACCTGCAGACAATTGTACACAATCAGCTGCATGGATGTATAAAGCATTTGCTATTTGCCCAAAACAATGGGAATTTGCTGTCATGGTGTATACAACTAATAAGCATATATGGAGTTTTAACAAGTAGTTTTGAGAATTTCAGTTCTGATCTGAGAAATGCACCAACGCGACTGAGAAAAACTGTAATACGAGAAAATAGTCTGAGATTAATTGTATCTGGACTTAATTTTTTTAAAATGTCCTGTAATATTTGGCATTATATTATAGCATCCAAACATATAAACAGCATTTGTTATCAAACACAAGTCCCGTTGGGGGAATGCATTATTTTGATGGATGTCCATTGTCTTGAAAACTAGAACCAAGTCAGCAAAAGTAATGGGATTTTTAATTCAGCACCCTCAAAATACCCTAAATCCATTCCACCTTGGCACCTGAAATTTTTTTTTGTAGACCTGTGTTATCCATAACCATTTATCCAGTACCACTTGGAGTCTTTCCCAGGATGCAGAGGACAATAGACAGGGGATAGACACCAGTCTAGTGTAGGGGACAAATGCCCACTCTTCCCACAATTTAGGGAAACCAATGAATCCAACAGCCTGTTTTTGGACTATTGTGAGGAAACCTACACAAACACAAGGAGATCTTGGAGATGCCACACACTGAGCAGAAGCGAAGGAGTCAACCTACAAGTTTGGAAGCTCTGTGAGATTGCAAATGTAAGAATGAAGACAAGATGGCGTCCCCAATATGGATAGTGCATACACACAAGCACAGCACTAAGACTCAGCTAGGCTGAACCTCAGGGGCCTCCAGTAAAAAGACTATTTTAAACCTAGAGGTGCCACCCACCCTGTATTGAAAAATAAGACTCTGTGTCCCATTTTGAACTAATATGCAATTTGTCCCATATTTTTGTATCAAAATTAAATTTAATCTGGACCTCTGTCCCAGCAATATTATTGTCAGGAACCGCCCTGTACAAATTTTACAAACAATATCTAAAATGTAAAGTTATCCTAAGGTAAAGTAAATTGACTACCATCCCATACCAGTGGTTCTAAAGCCTGATCCTTAAAGCCTGTAGGATGTCCAAGTTTCCCAGCTCTCTTTGAATCACCTACAGACTCATTATGTACTGTATAATCTATTACTGTATTAAAATCGCTTAAAATAGGTCTTGTAAAACCTGGGAAAGCGTTTGAGCTGTGAATTCACAAACGTAATTCATTCTCATCAAGCCCAATTAAACAATCGGTCAGCTGTAGCAGAAGAACCTTTCGCTGTCACAACACTTTATTTTTTTCTGGCGTGCTGGCAGATTTTCGTGCAACGCACAGGTGGAGTAAAGGTGATCTTTGGTGCCTCCGACACTATGGCGTCATCAGGCACTCGTGAGCACTACGGGCATGAATGACCTAGAAATGTTACAGCCAGAAGGACGACAGCTCCCCGACGCATCCGCACTGTCAGGCAATATTCGTAGCCGGTCGGTTCGAGTCTAGGCTTTTGGTTGCCTTGACAGGTAGCCTAAAGGGATGCAATTAAAATAAAGTTAATAAGCGAACCGCCTGTACTGTGAGTCTGTTAGACGCGCATTACTGTGCAACACTGTGCCGTGCGCTCTTTTTTTAAATATTGAAATGCTTAGTTTATCCGGGGCGTTGGTGTTTTTAATGATGTCCTTTCTTCCAGAACTGCCGTCTTAAGGTGCCGAAGAGCACGATTGTAACAGGGGTGCAGGAGCATCTTTTTTGGCTAAAGCTTCCGAAATCTTCATGATTGGAAGGGCGACGCTGGAGGCGGAACCTGCAACACAAGAGCCTGCTCTGAAGTGTCGGTACCCAGATCATCATTCATTCCCCTGAACACCATAGACAGCAGCCGGGGCAACATCGGCGGGACGCCGGCCGCTTTCTTCAAGGAAAAGGGAGGAAGGAGAGGGAGAGGAAAACAGGACAATCAAGCCGGTTTCAAGCAGTTCAGTGGCATCCAGAGTGGCGCTCACTTTATGTGTGACTGGTAAGACTGTAAACGCGGCTTGCCGAACCGCTAGACGCCGCGCGTGTTGCTGGTTGTCATTTTAACGACATGTTTCTTTTTCTACATTTGTCCGGGATTGCAGGCGACGCATTTCTGTCATTGCAAACTTGGCTCAAGTTGACATGTCTGTACGAACATTTCACTTATTGCTACATCATACATCAGGGCTCGAGATAATGAGTACAAAGTGCGTTAATACTGTATTCTCATTCTGGAGCTTGTTAACTTCGCATAAAGACAGTCTTGGACCAAAGTAGCTATGAGGATTATTTTTTATTGTATTAACTTTGTATTCATTTTCAGTGTCTATATTTAAACGTACACGGTCTTATGCAATTAACACCTCTGTGGTAGGTTTAGATGCATCTGGATCGTGTTTCACACACACACACACATATAGTATATAAGTACTACAACTGAAGGATTTTGGTAAATGTACTCAACTGCTGAAAAACCCCTAGTGATCAATCTTGAATTATGGCTTGAATAATAGAATAATAGTAGTAATTTGGATTTTTCCCTGTGACATGGGTGACATTCAGCTCTTGTCTCCCATGTGGAATTTTTAGTTTCACTAGCTTCTCACCTTGAGCGTTCGCCAAATAGGTCAAGGCAAAGACTGTGGTGTAACATCCAGCGTGTGGAGGTTTCATGCTCCTATTTGTATTAATGTATGAATGAATGTGAAAACCGCTAGCGTGCACTGATATAAGTAAATGCAGAGGTGCAGGATCTGTCATCCCTGGCAAGCCTAACAAAGTGTGTTAAAGCAGTATACAGACACACATTGTATGTCAATGCAGGACTACTGGGCTGGACTGTGGTGTTGTTGAGATAACCTTTGAGATGCGATATATGTTGAAAGTAGGCTTTAGGTTAAGACAGAATATTGCTGGACAAAGGTGTGGAAAGCATTATTTAAAATGTTCATTTTGAGCGGTAAGGGAGGGTTGATTAGATTCAACTTTGTAATGTGTGGAATAAAGATATGGTCAAGAGAAATGAAAACTGATGCAGGACGTCCCCATATTTCAGTTTGTCCCTGACCACAACGTTATGGTGCCTCAGCTGTAAAATGCCTTTAGCTGGGCGGGAAGGTAAATGCCCGTGGCAGCTGCTGATGGTATGGCAACGGTAAGAATATGGGACATTTTCATCCTTATTCTTTGATACATATACAGCATATGTGTTATCAGATTAACATCACCCTTAATATCATTTCTGCTAACAATTGTTCATTTCAGGAACATTTACTGAACGCTATGATCGAGGTTTGGAAAGTGTCCAGTTTTCCTGCCGTTCCCAGAACATTATCCCACTACTACAACTAACAGTAATAAGTTGCAAACAAGTAATGGACATGGCAGAGTAGTGGTTAGTGCTGTGGCTGTACACTGGCACTACACTAAGATTGTGGATTGAAGGCTGGATGGTGTGTTTGCTGTATACACAGGTATCAGACTTATAAAATAATATTTTTATTATTAAACAATATTTTTCAATATTAACTACCTTAAAGTATGTTCGGGTTATAATGTTATCATACTAACATTGACAGAAATTTTGGTAGAACAAGGGAATATAGTTGCATTATCCTGACAGTAAGAATGTTCCCTGCCAACTTTGAAAAGACCTTTACATAACGTTGGCTACAGTTCTGGGAACGTTCCCTATTAGCTGGGATACTACTGATTCAACACAAAAATACTAATCCAAAAAACACCTACCCAGATGAAATTATAGTCTGTACCATAGCAACAGCATTTCAAAGAGAGCTTTTGAAGTATAAAAATTTGACATGTATGGTGCCTAGGTACAGGCCTTTCAGATTTAGCATGTTGAGACGTTGCCAGTTGACCTTCATAATATCTTCTGCTTTCTTTTATTACTTAACTAAATGGTCAGTATTGAATATTTAATACACTCTACATCTTAAGTCTTTTGTATACATGACTAGTTTTAGCATTGTAGTTGGTATCAAGGTATGTGCGAGAACCTACCTTTTTACTTGTGTCAAGTATCATAGACAAAAATGCTTTGGTTGTAGTAGCTTATCTGAGTAACTGACATGAAACTCTGTAAATGATGAGATGGTGTTTAGAGGTGCAGTGATCTCAGTTTCTCAGCGCTGATTCGATCCCGATATCTGATACAGAGGGTATGGCCAATCTGATAGCAGAGCTCTTTTTAAAATTAGTTTATGTATGCCTACAAAGCTCTGTTTAGGCTACTTTGTATTTAGGCTACTGCAAACACAAAACAGTGACTCCCATCCATTGATCACCCATTGCTTTTTTCATATTTCTCACGTTGTCTGACATAATTGCATATATTTTGTTTAGTGGGATTTTCACTAAGCATTATTCACCTCTCAGAACTTTGTTTTTTCAAAGCTTGTGAATCACTGTGCTACTAGTTGTTGTTTGTAGTGTAAAATACTCGCAGATCGACACACTCTTATCCAACGCTCTTACGCTCCTCCCACCGGGGAGGGTATGCGCGTGACGTCACAGCGGGCGGAAGTCACCGCGCGCTCATGCCCACTGAGTGGCAAGCTCAGAATGCCGCTCTAAAGTGGGAAAGAGCTGTCGTGCAATTGATTGTACAAATCAGTTTAACATGAAATAGGAGCCATCTTTTTACAGACTGCCGAAAACTAAATAAGTAAATATCTGATCTGTCAAATTAGGTAGCGATTGGTGCCGTTACAGCTCCGGAATATCAGATCTCAGGTCTAAAACGTTAGTGCTCTTTGGATGTAAATATTGGCGTTTCTGCAGGGATTTGTGAAAACATTTAGTAACGTGGACAAATTCATTGTTTTAGTGCTGAATTTTTCATATTGCTCCAGACAGCCTTTTAACTTGCAATACATGAGTACTGTATGGGGCATTGAGTGTGTTCTGATTATATGAGACAGTTCAGTTTTTACCTCACCTTGCGTAACTGCTTTTATGGGAGCACAAGAAGGACACAACGGTGACAATTTAAAAATCCCACATTCTGATGTTAGCTGTTTCTCTAAGAGTATTAATTATCTTTGTGATTACATTAGCTGACCTTAAAGTAACTAAAACACAGTCTCTGTGATCAGAGGTTAACCAAGGTCTGTAAAGAATACCAAGCTTTTAAAGAATATAGTATTTGATAGATTTGTTTGATCCATTCCAGGAAATTTAATCAAAATGGAAAAGGTTCACTATCCATAATATAATAAAAGTCTGCTTCGTTTGTTTATCTTTCATAAATTAAAAATGCTTTCATGAAAAGAGGATTTTGTTGTGTTTGGCACTGTTGGATGTAGAGACCCTGTCTCATCTCCTCAGTGTCTATCTAACCTTGAGTTATCTCAAAGTATCTAGAAAATTATCCTTGGGGGAAACTGTTCGTGATTACAGACAGAAATGGACAAAACACCATTTCAGTATGAAAATGAATAAGTATAACATATAGAGATGACAATAAATAGGCGAATGAATAAATATTGAGCTAGACATTTAAAAAATAGACAGATACTGTTATAAAAAGGATATAAAAATGGGTTAGTGTAAGGATCTGAGCAACTTTGGCATATGCCACATCATGATGGCTAGATGACTGGGTCAGAGCATCTCCAAAACAGCAGGTCTTGTGGGCTGTTCAAGGTATGCAGTGGTTAGTGCCGACCAAAGGTGGCCCAAGGAAGGCCAAATGGTAAACCGGTGATGGGGTCATGGGTACCCCAGGCTCATTGATGCGTGTGGGGTCTGATCCAATCCCACAAGAGCTTCTGTAGCATAAATTACTCAAAAGGTTAATGCTGACTATGATAGAAAGAGGTTTGAACACACAGTGCATTGCAGCTTGCTGCGTAGCCACAGACTGGTCTGAGTGCTCATGCTGACCCTTGTCCACCATCAGTAGCACTTACGATGGGCACCTGAGCATCACAACTAGAGCATGGACCAATGAAAGGAGGTGGCCTGGTCTGATGCGTCGCGTTATCTGATATATCATGTGGACTGCTGGGTGCCTGTGCATCATTTACCTGGGGAAAAGATGGCACCCAGATGCACTGTGGCACAAAGGCCAGTGGACAGTGGCAGTTAGATGCTTTGCGTAATGTTGTGCTGGGAAACTCTGGGCCCTGGCATTCATGTGGATGTTACTTTGACATGTACCACCTACCTAAATGTTGTTGCAGGCCAAGAATATCCCTTCGTGGCAACCAAATTCCTGGATGGCAGTGGCCTCTTTCAGCAGGATAATGTGTCCTGCCACAATGTAAAAATTATTTATGAATTGTTTGAGGAACATGAACAGCAGCTCAAGGTGTTGATTTGGTCTCCTGATTCCCAAGATCTCAATCTGCTATAGCATCTGTAGATGTGCTGGACAAACAGGTCCATGTCCCCACCTGGCAACTTACAAGACTTAAAGGATCTGCTGCTAACATCTTGGTGCCATATATCACACGATACCTTCAGAGGTTTTGTGGAGTCCATACCTCAGTGGGTCAGAGCTGTTTTGGTGGCTCCAGGAGGACCAAGGACTGATGACAACCTAAGAGATGCTCAGATTGCAGGCAGTAATATTCTGTTCACATGATGGTGTTTTAATTTCCACCAGTGGTGTTCATGTGAAGTAGGTGGTTAACTGATGAATAACAGTTAGGAGGTAGAACTGGGTGAGGAAGCTGGGGGTGAATGAAGTCTCACTGGCCGTGGACCACAGTTAGCCCCAGGAGAGACATGACAGTATGTGTGAAGAATGCATGACTCTTTGGGAAAACAGTCACTGTTCTTCTCAGTCCACTCTCCCTGTTCTTGGCTTCGGTGCAAGGTCTGCTTCTCAGAACTGCACAGAGGATGGGATCCATTTACGCTTGGGGTCACTGGAAAAGGTCACTCCTACTACACAGGCTGAGGAGAAAAAACATCCAACCTTTATCTGCCCGACGGATTTCCTCTGAGGGGAATCTGGAGCCTGCAGTACTGGGCCAGATGGCCGCGAGGTGGTGGCTATGGCAAGGATGTGATCTGCGTGTGGGTGGAGGCACAGACCCGTGACAGCCTCCCTGACTTCCTCACAAGCTCCTCCTCCTCCGCGTGGAGGTGAAGGGCGCCAATTGAAAGTAAGGCAGGCTGGGCAGCAGAAACCGATGGCTCTTTGTTACTGGGCACATGATGTAGATAATGAGGAGCTGGCACAGCTTGGCATGGGGCAGTAGAGCGGCACTTGTTCCTTGGCCATGCTGTCCTTTTTGCCTCGCGCAGCCCATGTGTAGAGGTTTCCTCATCGGCATGTGGTCGGACACAGAATGATAAGTCCCCTTTATGCCCTGACCTCCACCCCTGCTGGGGGTGCCATCATCAAGAGCCCACGTTAGTTGAACAATCACACTTTTTGTCCTTGATAGTTATATTTACAGTTGAGTGAATTGTGATTTACTTCCCAGATGGTAAATCATTGTTTCGTCTGATATCAGATGATTTTAACAGGTTGGCACCACATATTTTTTATTGTTCTATAACGATGATTATATTTAGCTACCAGGGACCTGGTGTGGTGGGAGTTTATAGCATGGTGCTGGAATGCAAAATCTCTTTTCCTTTAAGCCTCCTCCGGACTTCTGTGACTGGCTGGAGCAATCATGTCAGTCACAGAATATGTGACATGTCCAAGGTCCACTATCCCCCGTGCTGTCTATCAACACCGGAAAGGGTCCATGGTTTGACATAAGCATTTTAGAATCACAAACTTTATGAAGTTGGTCAAGCATGAAGCCAGAGACTAGCACAGTAATGACACCCAGGGGCACTGCAAGGATCTTAAGACATCAGATGCCTAATTCAGAGACACCCCCCCCCCAAGATTTGTAGCACTGCATGGTAGACAAATCATCATGTTGAATTCTCCCTCTGTCTCTGAAATTATGATGATTATAGCACTATGAATGTTTTCGGAAGCATAGGCCTAGACTGTTGTGATTTATAGAATTGAGAGCATGGTTGTTATATCATCTGGGCTAAAGAAGTCTTTTGGGGCTAATTGGGACCCATCTGGTGATACCCTGACAAAAAACAACTTTTACACCATGACGCCTGATTTTCACTACTATCACTGTCTGAGAGGCTGAGGTAATGCAGATGTGGGTTCTGCTAGGACTGAGCTCCTCTGACTTTTTCAGTTTTATTCCTTTTATTGGTTTAATTTTTAGCATGACATGAGTAGGCCTATGGAAGGGCCCTGGCAAACCGCATGTTCTAATGGTAGGATAGCCTGTAGCATTTTGTTTTCCGCTCTGTAACAGGTACTTCACCTGGCTAGTTATATCTGACTGTTCCTTGAGAGGCAGGACTGCCGGAAGGGACTGAAGTATATTTCTGTTCCACATTTATTCATCCTGGTGTTCCTGGACGGGGCCCAGTCACCGGCTCTGACATCTGACAGAATGATTTACAGAACACCCACAGCACGGATCGCAAAAGAACCTTCAATCGGCCGGCTGGCTGGCAGAGGACCTCCCCGCGTGGACATGGAATTTGCTGAGCGAGTATGACCGATCAGCGCCGTGTGATCAGCCCCTCCTCCCCCGCACCCCTGGCCAGCCTATGAATATTTGTGAAATTCCTGCTTGGCTCCGCGTCTCTGCTGGAGTTTGTGGATAGAGCTGCAGTGCCGTGTTTACTCTGGTGTAAAAATGGAAAAGTACTAACCTTGAACCCCAAGGCCCACCCTGCTGATGAGGGCCAGGGGAGGGGGGGTACTGCAGCTACAGGTTGGTACTTTTCCATTTTGCACCCCCGCCCACCCCATCGTGGCTTGCTGAGATAAATCAGGCTCAGAAACATCTTCATGGGACCCAGAGGTCCATAGGGGGCCTTGAATGATAGAAATCGAATAGCATTGTGATTACAGGCTGGCCCTGGGACTCTTCCTTGTTACGCCACTGCACAGGTTCGTTAGCCCATGAGCTGCTAATTTCTACCGTCTTTGTTTTTGAATGAAT
The DNA here is from genome assembly GCA_026780765.1 of Petrocephalus schoutedeni. Lineage (NCBI taxonomy): Eukaryota > Metazoa > Chordata > Actinopteri > Osteoglossiformes > Mormyridae > Petrocephalus > Petrocephalus schoutedeni. Next base: position 25,602,592 of record JAODKL010000128.1, read on the forward strand.
AGGGGTGCTGATCTGCCCTTCATTTCCAAAGCCAGTGCTTATGGTCAGGATGTCCTATGATGGGTTCAGCACAGCGATGCTGTGGCTCACTGGATGGCATACAACTCCAGGAAGGAGGCTTTGATTCCCGTCGCCATTTGCGTGTGCATGTTCTCTACCAGTTTTTTCTCTACCAGGTTCCTCCAGGTACTCCAGTTTCCTGTCAAAGTCGCGAAACATGCTGTTTAACTGAATTGGTGTTTGTGAAAGTATACCCTGTGTTGGAGAGCCTGTTCAATTCAATTCAACTCATTTTTGTGGAGCAGGTTATTACAACATTACTCTCAAAGTCTCTAAGCCCTTTACATTATCCCTGCCCAATGCCCCAGAGAGTAAGCCAGAGGTGACAGTAGCAATAAAAGAAATCTTGGGAGGAACCAGACTCAAAAGGGTAACCCATGCTCCGTGAAATAGCAAAGTCCTGATTTATTAAGCATAGTCCAGGTATAAATGTGCTGTCTAGGATAGGATCACCAAGAACCCACCCAATGGTCAGCACTCATTGGGCTAAACCGGTTGTGCATCAGCTCCCTGACACATAAGTGGATCTAGTTAGGCTTTCTGCATAGGCTCTCAGCCGTAGTACCTGAGGGTTAACTGTGGTCCATGCAAACTGATAATTTAATGAATTCACACCTATGCTGCTTTTTTTCTGTCCATTTCTGTCTTTGAGAAATGTATGTGGATGCAGTCCCATTGTGTACCTGCTCGGCACCCGAGTCGTCTGCGTCCACGTGCCCGTGTTCTGCCCGCCGGCCCAGAGACGCTGAGGCAGTGTGACAAGGGGCACGGCTGGCTCTATAAATAAACCCCCTTCCCAGTGAGTCACCATGAGCTGACAGAACAGGACACAAGAACCAGGCATGATGCTTATTAATGCCAATCCACAGGCCAAACGGGCCAAAGCTGACTGCCTATTAACACTGGGAGGGGTCCTTGGTTTGACAGAAGCATTTTAGAATGACCAACTTTATTAACTTAGTAAGTCATTTTCAAACAGTCTGATTTCTGAGGTCAATGTAGGGAACATGAAAGTAGGTAGAACAAAGGTGATTATTTTTTTGAGTATGTGTACTTGGGTAGATTCCTGTAATCCTGTTTAAGATATCAGGTATTAGGAGGTTGCCATCACCCTGTTTAGGGACATTGCAGGTCACATTTTATAGTAGCTACTGAATGAATTGAGGGAGATCCTGACATTTGATGTAACATATTGTATTCCAATGTTAAACAGAGTCAACCCAGGGTAGAAAGCATTACTGATAATAAATACGATATTATCTTCTTTCTCTCCTTGTTTTGATACAGTTTTGAGTGTCCTGAGTGAAGGTGAGGAATGGCTGTTGAACAGATCTGAAGTTATTGCATGCAATAGTACCATGCAGTAGAGTGAATTTGAATAGATTTAGAGGTAAATATTTTATCTTTGCTTTCAGGGAGTCCTGAATCAGCCCTGTAACAGAACGTTTCCAGCAGCTTGCTGCACACCTTGGTCTTCTCAAAAAGAGTAGCCTTCCCTGGTCTTTCTTGTACCAGGCATCTGTGTTCTCAGTCAAGTCCAATTAGATGTAGATGTTCCAGGAAGTTGTCGACTAAGTTCTTGACTAAGTATTAAATCTGTTGGCCTTATCCGAGTTCCCCTGACCAAATTATTAATGCTCGGCTTGTGGCCAGGAATTTTCTTCATTCCGCTCCATGATTCTTTTTAATAAAAGTCCAAGATTCTCTCTTCTTGGGCAGTTAATGAACTGAGAGAAGTTGGCCAAAGTGGATGAAGGAGCAATATGATGAAAATCCCCTGAGTTTGTTGTGAAGATGCTGGGCTGTTGCAGTTTGATTATGATAAGGATCATCATTGGTTGTAGTGATGGCTTTGGAAGAGAGGCGTGTGAAACATCCCCCAGCAGGTAATGTGACTGCACACTGTCCCGCGGGTCGCACCTCGGTATTTCCACCACATATCTGCGCCTTTACAGTGATGTGTGCTGAATTACACCATCTGTTGTTGACAAAAATAGCAAGTCCCCCTCTTTCTTTGTTTCCTCTGCTTCCTCTGCGCGTTACCATTGGCCTGCATGACAGGAAAAACTGGCCAGTGGCACCATGGAACAAGCAGCCAAGTTTCTGCAAAGTACGTCACTCTACGTCCCTTGTCCCTGCTCATGTCACATACAACTGTCTTAGACATTTGGCGATATCGTAATGAAGGACATGGGCGTCCACGTGCAGAGGGACGTAATCGGAACAGAATCCAAGTATTATGGTTAGGAGAAAGTGCCGACTGGATCAGGACAATGAAGCAGTGACAGCCAGTCAGAATCTAGCCATACAGTCATACATACATACTAGTCATCTAGTCAGAATCTAAAACTGAGGGTTGATAAATGTAGGCAGTGGGTCAGAATAAACAGAGGGATCATAATGCAGGTCATAGTTCTTGGAAAACACTTATTGCAGACTGACTCCCAATACCTTGCACCGGGGAAGCCTAACAAAGTAGCATTTAAAGAGGTACTGGAGAAGTTGCAGATGCTAAAACTGTAGTTGTGTTGACTGTAGAAAGTTAGCCGGGCTTTGGGAAGATCCAGGCTGGCTGACGGATACGGTTTTGTGACCCACAACAAATATAAACATTCAGGGCGTATTTATAAAGGACCTCAGTGAAGCAGGGTTCATTCCAAGAATTTCTTTTAATGATTAGAATATTAATCAGAGAAGGACAGGTGTTCTGTACCACATTTCCAATAAAATTATTTCCATGTATTCTGGTGTTAAATTAGTAGTTAAATAATGAAAAGAAACAGATG
>JAODKL010000128.1:25605660-25615696 GCA_026780765.1 Petrocephalus schoutedeni
GTACCACATTTCCAATAAAATTATTTCCATGTATTCTGGTGTTAAATTAGTAGTTAAATAATGAAAAGAAACAGATGGATTCCTGATTAATTCATTTAGCACTCACATATTTAGCAAACACTTAGAAATGAGGAATGCTTGGGGCCATAAAGCTAGGTCAATCAGCATACAACTCCCTGCAAAAGGCTATGCTCAAGGGCTCTTATGTTGAGTCAACCCAACGCTGAAATTTCACTTGAAGCACATATCACCAGACTCATAATCATATAAGATTTCATATTTCGGACATAGGAGAAGACCATAAGGCTTGGAAAAGGTGACCAGAAACTAGGCAGATGCACTCAGTTGTTACAAAAAATCTTTGGGAAACCGATAGAACTGTGTGGAAGACAGAGAGTTCTGGAGCAATGCTATTTATATGGTCAACAGGAGTTGACATTAACTTGACAGTTTATGATAAAAATAGAAAGTTAAGATTTTTGAATGGATGCCCAGTGTTTGCTTTTTGGGGTTAGTGATTATACAGGTGTCAGAGACAGGGAGATTGGAATATAGGATCTGAATTCAGAGCGGGTCTGCTTCAGAAAGACCGGCATCCCGGTGTGCCTCTGAATTGTTCACTTAGAAATGAATCCCGTGTTTGTGACAAAAAGCTCTGTAATGCCTTGATGGATGCACCAGCTTAACAAGCTGTCTGTCACTATCTGTCACTTCCACCAAGTTTAATGTCTGTGTAAATGTCTTTGTTTCAGGGACTCTCCGGATTCCCCTTACCTCTCACTATTGCCTGTGGCTGCCTCAGCACACTTATCTTAATGACAAGAATGATGACTCTGATTACTGCATATTTAAATAAGGATTAAAGAGATGTGAGTGTGACATGGCTGTGGTTTATCGCAATTTCTGCCCCATTGAGATCTAATCCTGTCATACTGTCCAGAAAACAGCAGGCCATCAGACAACAGCAGGGAACATCTAATCCCTTAATCTGGCTGAAGCTGCCTTTGCTGGAATGTCATTGGTGTAACTTCCTGTGATGGGGGATGCTGTTAGCCTGCGTCAGTGTGGAGAACATGTGACATCACCCCCCTCCCCCCGGAGTAACAGACTCAACTGTTCTAGTTCTCAAAGCCCCTGTTGCCCACAACCTCACTTCTGCTGGACCATTCCCCCTGTTGTCTGAGAATCTCATACTTTTAGACAGAGTGAGGAATGGTTGGTACGTTTCAGCTCCTTGAAGGCACTGTTTTTCTCAAACCATCAACGTAGGCAGGAGACCTTACTGTAGATCCCCACCATGGGGTTTGAATTTTGCATTCCTCTTCTGAGACAGCAGCCTGTGCACCTTGGACCAGCTACATTCCACCACGAATAATTGGGAGGCAAAAAAGGAGGGAAGTCTTGAGGAAACACCAGCTATCTGCCTGTACATTGTAAATCTATTAATGTTTTAAGGGAATATACAGTCTCCTCTGTACTCCATAGCCCATGAATGTGCAGAGTCATATGCGTGGACATCAGAGAGTAAACCATTAAAGATACCCTCAGTAACGGCAACAACTGAGGCAGAAATGGCCTGAACCTAACGCAGGGTCAGTAAGTCCCCTGGCAGATGTGGCAAATTCCATTTGCAGTATCATGACCAGAGGTGGACTGGAAGGTGGGGCAGCTCTCCCAGGGCCCGGGCCCCATCAGCAACACTGAGGGCCCCCTCCAACTGCAAATCTCACATGTATGTGAAACATTCCTAAGGATTAAGGTACTTCATATTGTATAGACTTGTAACATGCTACATTTTTACCTCTAATTTTTATGCATATAGTCTCATTATGGTGGGAGTCATAACACAAAAAATACTTGGTACAATCCTTAAAGCAGGTTTGAAATGTAATAGTTGATCATGTTTTGTAGTCAAACTGTGTTGTCGAGGCGTGTATTTAACGAAAAAAGCACGTTTGTGGAATTTGCTAACTACAGCAGTGCATGATGGGTATGATATTTGGAGTCACTGCTGCATGTGGCGTAGGCAGACGCTGGGTGTGAATTTGGAGGGGGGATGGGCATGGTCCATTTTTGCCCCTGGGCAGTTGTTCTGCCACTGAGCAGAGAACATTAATGATAGTTAAAAATGCTTATTTACTCAGTGACTCAGCAAGATAAGCAGCTCTTTATTAAGAAGGCGGTGCATGTTTGAAGCGATCTGTCTGTGCCGTTTTCAGTGGGGTGATCCTCCCACGGTAAATGATCCTCCAGTTATGCCCATCATGTCAGAAAGCTTTATCATAATCCTTCAGTGCCAAAATAAATAAATTTGCTTGTTTTCCCGAAATCATGACTTTTCTTGAGCCGGCTACATGCTGGACTAGATGTCGGAGCAGATGTATGGTCTAGTACTAAGACCTTCACATTGTCACAGTTCCTGGTGCGCTGGGGCATTATGGGAAAGTCCCTTAAACACATGATATGATTTTTCAGTAATTACCCATTTCAGCAGGTGCCCCTCGGGGTGGGGGGTGGTTAGCCTTTTTTGGGATCTAGCCAAGTACCCTCTCTTATATTCTTTACGGACACAACATTCTGGTATCTTCAGTTTGGCACAGCAGATATTTTGATGCCTGCACTGACTTGTTGAGGCCTGTCTGCTTAGGGGACGTGTGTGTAGCTTTAGCAACTCTGAGCTGTGTTGACACTAGTGATCGCCAAGGCACCACTCTGTCCTCCGAGTAGGCCTGCACTCCACACCCTGCCAGGCCCCCCCCACAGAGAGATGGCCCCTCTGTGGCTGTTCCAGCGTCTCACGTTTATTCTCCGCTGCTCGTGCTGACTGTCCCGCCTGTGATTGGTGGGCTGTTAGGTTGGTGGTGGGGAGCTTGTGTGGCATGAGCCTAGGCACTGGCATCTGCTGAATTTAAGGTTGCTTTTTTTTCAACCAGGGGCCACTGAATCACCTTTTCAGCCCTCAAGTGCCCTGGCGAGCAGCAGCCAAAGGGTCCTGGGGTGTAATGATGCTGGCACAATAGGGCCACTGTTCTACGGGCTGTTCCCAGGAAACCGCATAACACGCCGCTTTGTGCGCTGTGCTTTGCTGGCTGGCCACGTTGCCCGGCTTTAGCTGGGGAAACAGAAGACCCCGGCTGCGTAGTTAGGCGCATAACGTGGTTGATGGAACCGGTAATGTGGGACGGTGGTCCAGACGGATGCGATACAATCATTAGATATTCAGCTCTCAGACTGAGCAGTGTTTCATTTTTTTCCAAAGGCAAGGAGATGTAGACGCGGCATGGGTGGATGGACCCCGGAGCTAACGGGGGGTGTGAGAGTGTTGACGGTTTGCCAGGAAAGAACTCGAAGCACTGTAAGGATGAAGACCGCTGTTATGTTAAACCCTTCCTAATTAAAAAAAAATCAGAAAGCAAAAAAGAAACAGACAAAGACTCTCTGGCAAGGGCCAGAACTGGTTCTAGGCTGGTCAGATCTGGTTCCGCTGCTTTTCATCTTCTCCACTGGGCCCCACTGGTTCAGTGTCTGCACTGCCCCCTCCCTCCCTGTTTACAGAAGGCTCAATCCAGTCTTTTGCTGCATAACTAATGTGAAATTAGGAGCGCTCTTTCAAAACGGAGCAGGCCGATCCCGTCAACAGGAACCTAGAAGCTGCACGTAACCGCTGCTTTTTCTGTCCGCACACCAGCTTCCTTGTCTGCCTGGGGACATTGAACCTGAGACAGAGCTGTGGGGGGGCTGGGGGAGTGGGGGCTGAAGCCATAATTTGACGTAGAATTCAGATCCACGGTGCCACCCCTCGTGCTCATTTGTAGACAGGGCAGAAAATACCTGTCAGTGGCACGGGGGATTGAGCCATTCACCACTGCATTAGATGCCTTGGAGACGCCCATTGTTTGCAGACGGACTCTGGCTTTTTGTGTCACCCCCCCTCCCCTCCCCCGCCCAGGCAATAGCTGGTGTTTTCTTTAAGGAAGTGTTAGATTTTCTCTTTTCTTGTCAACATTTCCTTCCCATTCCTAAAAGGAGTTTAGAATTCAGACTCATTTCCCAGAGAGGGCTCTGAAAGCACATTCAGTTTGTTTCCGCTTAAAACCGCTTAGCACAAGGTTGTATTTTTACCACCGTTTAGTCAACTTTGGCAAGTCTTGTGTTCATCATGAGGGTGAAAGAGGATTTATAGAAGGACTGTTTTGTAGTCCTTGGTCTGCTCTGCACGGGTTGGCTTTGGAATGCCTTGTGCCTTCTAGGGATTGACTTCTGACCCATTACAGTGGTCCCTCAGCACTTCTTATGAAGTCCTCTGTAGTTAAGGGTGACATACTGAAATCCTTAGATATTTTCCAAGGCCTTTCATGAGGTACATTCCAAAAGTGCATGGACCATATTTATGTGTCTGTTGCATCATCCCCAACGTTCTCCAGTGGTCCAAGCCAACATGCATGTCTGATGACTCTATTTTAATACATCTTTACAACAGATTGAAGATCAATTATGGAGGAACAAACAACAATTAGAATCAATAATATACATACAAATTGAAATTGAGCGGAAATATATCACTGCCACTGTCAATGGAGTTTATGTGTTTGGGGGTAGTGAGTCCCAAGGCTGGTGCGTGCACACAAATACACATATTCACAGACACAATCAGGCATTCACACACACATGTTTACATACTTGCACAAATTCATACATACACAAACATATAGTTACAAAAAACACTAAAAAAAACACTCACGGTCTGTTTAAAGTTGACCTCCACCCACACATACTCCAAGTGCCCCAGTTAATCTATCTCCTTTCCTAGGGGCACAGGTGTTTCAGACTCCCTCGTGTCTCTCCAGATCCCTAAAGGAAGGAGTACTGGAGCTTGCTCACAGCGTCCACAGGATTCAGGATAATCTGTACCCAGAGCATGGCGTCTGCTGCCCAGTCAGAGATGAACGTCATTCCCAATGGGAAGGGTCACGACCTTGGGGAAGAGGCAAAGGGGACGGGGAAGACAGTGCCAGAAGACAAAGTCCAGTAAGTGGGCTAACTCTGTTCATGTATCATAGCAGTAAGAGGACAAGCTATATCATCAAGAGGACTAACCCCCGCCTCATGTAGTCCCTGGTAAGAGGGCTAACCTTAACTGTTGTATCAATAAGCAGCGTGATCCTATTCATGTACTTTATCAGTAGGTGAACTAATCCTTTTGCATAGACTATGATGTCTCAGTGCCATGGAAATGAGTAATGTTGACTACCCCAGTGGTCAGTGCTCCTATATTTATTTAAATGGTGCTTCTCAGCTTGTTCAGCCACTGGATGAAAACATGGCGGTCGATTAACTGTAAAGATGAAACTGGTGCTGCGAGAGTGGTGTAGGAATGTAACTTGATTGGGGTAGCCCTTTGGTGTGTGCACCCGTGTTGTAAAGTGTAATCTATGTAGCCTTTCTGCATCCCTGCGGCGGGACTTTGCACTGTCTAGAAAGTGCTCCCAAAATGCCAGGCACGTAGGGATCATTTCAGACTTCCAGGTTTCACGTGTACACACACATTCTGTTCAGGCATTGTCTCGCTATAGACGCTAAAGCATTTAAAGCATTTTAATTAAAGCATTTTAAAGGGCTTTAAGCATAGCGCTTAATGCTGGTGTTCAATTTAAGTCCCCACAGGCTCCCAACTGCTGACGGGAATGTGGCAGAGAGCCAGGAGTTCCTACCCGATATGGACAACATGAAAACTACTCAGTTCACTGACGTGAGTCCCGATGCGGCCTGGAAGCCCTCTCCGCACATTCATGAATGAAATCAGAATCTTCTCCGTCACTTATTTGTGTTTTTTGTCAGTTTGAAGGGAAGACTTCTTTCGGAATGTCAGTTTTCAACCTGGGAAATGCCATCATGGGCAGTGGCATTCTGGGATTGGCATACGCCATGGCCAACACTGGGATTGTCCTCTTCCTGTGAGTCGTGTGACTGAATCCTAGACACACATTTACATGTTACATAGTGTCTATGCTATATATGTGCATTGTGTGTGTCTATTATATGTGTGTTTTTTGTGGGGTAGGTAAAATAATGCAAATGCAACTACAGTTGAGTCTTGTAGACACCTGAAATTAAAGCCAGAGCCCGGCCTGCACCCAAGACCGTGCGACCGAAAAAGTACTAGGGAATCAAAAACCCGAAATTGTGTTAATATTAGTCATACGTGTATCCGGAGACATTTGCGAGATTTTGTCGTATTTTCCAAAATAACGCAATAAAAAATTCTTCAAATAAATAACCTAATGCTTGAATGCTTGCATGTGAAGCTTCGAATTCACAGGCTTTTTTTTAAGGAAAATTAATATGTCAACATTCTCAGGTTGAAGCTGAGATCTCTGTAAATTCACAATGTCCCCTGCAGTCATAAAAACCCTTTCACTAGGGACAGAGGTGGCTGGTGTGGTGAGGTATGCCTTAGCTAGAGGAAAAAGCAATGGGTACATCTTAGCATTCTCCTTCCAGGGAAACAGACGTTTCTATATAGATGTCTATTTCTATATAGATAGGGTGATAATATAGATAATAATCCATGTCATCCCAGACACTTTGTAAACTTCCATTTCAATTAAAAGAACATGGATTTCACTTAAGTAATGTGTTCTTGCTATCTGCTGATTGGTCAGTCTCCAATATTCATCCACGTATCACAAATGTTAATGTGAAAAATCTGGATGAATCTTAAGGAAACAAACCAGTCAAAGCACAAGAAGAAATTCACTATTTAGCCAAGCAAAGGAGCCTTTCAGGTTTAAAGTTGTTTGTAAAACCTGAAGCAGCTCAAAGTGTCCAGGATGACATGGATTATCTGGCCACCCTATATATAGACATTTCTAGGTTATTCTGGAGTGTTGATTTCTACTTCCTTAATCTACTTACTTCAAGCATCTTCATTATTTTGTTCATCTCTTATAGATGTATGCATTAATAGATGTAAGTTTAATAATTGCTGTTCATTTTTAGCTTTGGCCATCAGCTGTATTTGAATATCAGAAAATTTCACTTTAATAAACAACATTTTTATGTAGCCACTATAGCCTACTGAGATGCTATTAAACATGACACATGAAGCAGCCCTGAAAATTGATAATGCTTATTATAAGTGGAATAAAAAAATTGAGGTTGTCAGTATATTTTTGAAGAGGCCTTGAAATCGTTGAACAAAATGCTTCATTGTGTAAATGTTTAGGTATGTGAGGCGTGTGACTCTGATTAGTGGAATACCTTACGTATGTACTTCTGCATGTGGACACTCAGGCTGCTTGTGGGCCTGGATTTCAGCCTGAAAAAGGCATCCAAACATACACAACATTTAACTTGAGTCTGATGAAGAAAACTGATTATTTAAACATAAAAACTTGCAGTGTTAGTTCTGCAGGTGTTGATTAATGGATCCCAGGAGTTTATCTTGTGTTTAACCCGTTTGCTATTTACTGCATGCAGTCCTCAGGGTAGGATCAAAGGCTTTCTCTGTGGATTATAGCTGGAGTATAATTCCTGCTCTGAATGTTCAGGCTGTGTCCTTGGCGTGGTTTAACTCCACGTTTGCTGTTCCCTCAGTGGTTAGCACTGTTGCTTCACACCTCCAGGGTTAGGGGTTAAAATTCTGGATCTGCTCTGTGCAGTCGGAGTTTGCATGTTCTCCCTGGGTCCATGTGGCTTTACTCCCAGTACTCAGATTTCTTAATGCAGTCCGAAGACATGGTGCCTCTAAACTGGCCCTACTGTATAATTTTATATGCCTGTCTATACCCTGCAATGAATTGGCATCCCATCCAGCGTATAACCCAGCCTGTGCTACCTGGGATTATGTGACTATGACCAAGAATATGTAGTTGAAAGATGGATGGATGGATTGAAGGACTTGTGCCATCCCGCTATGCTTACTCCTGTGTCGCCACAGGCACTAAACCAGAGCATTATACAATGATTCCAATATTCTTTTATTCGATGTGACCTTCTCTGACTGCGTCAGCTCATTGGCGGAGCCAAAGGGAGATTTGTTCAGCCTCACTATTTCTTTAAATGCGCCAAGGAAAAGTCAAACTAATTAAAAGTAGTTAATGCCCCAGTGAAAATGAATCCTGTTTGAATGGCAGATTTGTACCTGATATCAACAAAACCCATTAAAAATTCAGGGTTAGTAAATTAGGAATTTTTTAAAAGCCTTTTACTGCTGCTGAATCCAGAGGAACCAAGAAGACAATCTACAATTTACATTACCTTGTAAAATACATCTAATTTTACAATCAACCTTTCATTAAAATGTTTTTTTTTAAGAGACAGGAATATTGTGTCATACTGCACTGCTATACAAAAAAATCTAAGCAATGCTACATAGAGTAATGAAACCAGCAAGCCTTTCATCTGGGCAAAATCTGAATAATATAATGTAATAATTACTAATGTAATGTTGTAAGTTGCCTTGTATTAAAGGTGGTAGAAAATAGTTGTGTCTTATGCTGCTGTTTCCAGGTTAGCTAAGGGTCATTTGTCAAGGGTCCTCCCGGCTCAGCCATGGACACTTCGGTACTGTAGGTGAACGCATCCGACACTATTTATTTATACATGGTGTGGCTCTTATTCCTAATATTTACCCTGGTCTTCTGTAACTAAATTTAGATTTGTCAGAATGTGTTGACCCAAAAGCACAGTCCGGAGGTTTTCAGCCAGAGATCATGTCTAGGCCGCACTCTATTTTTACCGGGGAGTTTGTCAAGCTGCCTGATGTGCCAGATTTCGTGTGGGAGGCTGCCGCACGCTATGTGTCTGACCTTGCCGGGTCCGCAGAGCGGAACGTGACTGGAATGATCCCAGCCCAGTATGGTGCAGCTGCCTCTGTGTCCCGTGATACACGTGAATACATACGTGTCGGGGGACATGGGGAGAATGTCAGCGGATGTCAGAGGTGATGTTCAAGGGTCAATGAGCTCTCAGTCAGTTAGGGGGCTGGAGAAAGAGAGGCTGCCCTGGTAACGGTCAAGCGAGGGGGAGGGGGTGGCCACTCAGACAGCCATCCTGTGGTGTTTACTGCACTCTAGCGTGGTAACCAATGCTTCCTGTTCTTCTGTGAATACTGTCACTCTGAGTCTCAGTCCACCCCCCCCCCAGGAGAAGCAGACGGTCTATAATGAAGCCCAAGAATAAGCTAGACATGTGCCTTGGCACAGATGCTTTTACCTTCTCCTGTGGATTTAGATGCGTGTCCAGAATAACAGGAGTAACAGGAATGTGAGACATCTACCACCAGGCTGCCTCAGGTCTGCCCCAGGCTCACAGCCTCAGGTCTGCCCCAGGCTCGCAGCCTCAGGTCTGCCCCAGGCTGCCTCAGGTCTGCCCCAGGCTGCCTCAGGTCTGCCCCAGGCTCACAGCCTCAGGTCTGCCCCAGGCTTGTAGCCTCAGGGTCTCACAGCTGTGCCCAGAGCGGCCAGCTGCCCCCGCCAATGACTGAATGGAGATGATTGTGCCCCTGGAGAGAGGTGCTGGTGGACTACATCCCCGGAAGAACTTACGGCACAGAGGCGGCCGTTGTGTGGGCTTTAGCGGAAAACAAAAGAGATGGCTGGATGTTGTGGGAAGGTGGCTTTGCCCCTGTGATGCCCCCTGGTGCCCTAAAGAAGTCAGGCGTCTCAGTGTAGGGGAGGTGACCTTTAAAGGGCTTTGTGGGGTAAGAATGGCTCACAGGACGCAGGGGTGAAATAAGGGCATCTCAGAGCTGCAAGGTTATCTGGTATCCAGTGTTCTTGCCTGCAGTTTACCTTCAGCAGCCTGAGGGTGAACAGGGCACCTCCACTGGGGGTCATTTGTTGAGGTGGTGTGTGATCCTTTGTGTTACCTGTGCTGTGCCTGTGATCAGAAGATTGCTGGTCTGAAGCCTGTGGTTGGCACTGTTTTGGCCAGGCCCTCCATGTCAAGCTTTCCTGATAAGTAGCAGTGAGGCTAGGCCCCTGGGCCCCATGCCGCCCTCATGTGCCCCCCCCCCCCCCCCCCCCCCCCCCCC
>JAODKL010000128.1:25616036-25630946 GCA_026780765.1 Petrocephalus schoutedeni
CCCCCCCCCCCCCCCCCCCCCCCCCCATCACAGGGGCAGAGGTGAGTCGGGGGCAAAAGCTGCTTGGAGTCCAGCATCTGTTGCCAGGAGAAACAAAACTTAAAAATCAGATGCGAAGCGTGAAGTCCCGTTTGGAGATAGCGGGCAGATCAAGTTTCTCCAAAAACTTCCATGTTGTGGTGTTTGTGCAGATGTTAGGAGCTGAAGGCCGGAGCTCCCTCGGGGAGACCTGCGGTCCCCTCTGTGCATGGGGCTCTCTGCTTTTCCTGTCTCTCTTCAGCTGTCTCTGATCTCTCTGCAAATATTCTCTCCCTAGTAATATCCTCCTGCCGTATGGACTTTTTTTTGTATGAATGGATAGTATTTTTATGTGCTCCAGTTAGATTAAATAGGATCTTTTTTTTTAAAACTGCAAATACTAATTAATATTTTGCAAGGATGCAGGTTAAAGGCTAATTAAAAGGGTAAAGTGTCAGTGTTATGGCAAATAAGATGATAAAAGCTGTTAACCTGAGAAACCCTTGACTCCTTCCTGCAGATTCCTCCTTACTGTTGTCGCTGGCCTCTCATCCTACTCCATTCATTTGCTGCTCAAGTCTTCGGGCATTGTGGGTAAGGTACTCCCCCGCCCCCACCACCGTATGGAACTCGTGGCTCTCTGCCCATTCCTGGCATCTTAATGTTACATAGCTGCCCAAACCCAGCTCACAAGGACCAATTGCTTTGTTGCTCAGAGAGGGCATCGTCATTCGCAGTGTGTATCCTTCACTGGTGTCATCTGTCACCAGTACAGTTATGGCTCCTTTCGGAAGGTGCAGCTGGTAGAGGATGTAACCCATATAAATGCAGCTGTGAGCAGAATGAAGCTCAGAGATTTATTCATCTCATGCAATCATACTCATGCAACGTACAGATTCACCAAATAGGGAACATATTACATATTATATTTGGCATAATATGTATAAGGTATCTAATGATGTCTATATCTAAAATATAATAAATATAAAAGGATATCAAAAAAACAGTAAGAGGAAAACAGCAGCAGAGCGCCGTGTGAGTGGTGCAGATGTGCAAGGCAGTACTGTTGTTTTCGCTCCAGGGATCCGAGCCTATGAGCAGCTGGGCTTCCGAGCATTTGGCACCCCGGGGAAGATGGCTGCGGGCATTGCCATAACCTTGCAGAACATCGGAGGTGAGTGGGCAGCCTCTCGCCAATCAGGTGCATCTCAGTCCTGGCACACGCCTTAATAATGGTGCCGTTTCCCTCGTTACACCCTTATGGTGTAAGCAGTGTTTGCTTTTCTACTCTTTTTTGCCGCTTGTCTTCGTTGCCGTGTCTTTGCGGTGCCCCTTTCTCTCCCCCGTCTCTGCTTGTGTGCCTGTGAATGTGTGGAATGGTGCGGAGGCAGGCCTCTGATCCACCCCCAGTGGCCGGCTTGGCAGGCCGACCCAGTGCTGCTGCATCTCAACTTGTTCTGGGCCTATAGCTATTGTTGTCATCCTGGTTGCTATCGCTGGCATCATAATCGTCACAGTCCTTGTGCTTGTATCTAAATCTAACCCAGTTTCAGTCTTTGTCCAGTACCTAATCCCAATCTCACTTTGTTCTGTCCTGGGCCTAATGTATCCCCATATTTTTGTCCCACTTCATGTTCTTGTAATGGTCTTAGTCATCCCTGGTTTTAATGCCTGTCCTTGTGTCATTTTCGCTCTCAGGCTCTGTGCCCATCTCTGTCCCTGGGTGCTGTATTTTGTTCATTCTCCATCCCATTCCCCGTCCCATTCCCAGTCCCAATCCCTGTTCCATTCCCTGTCCCGCTCCCTGTCCTTTTCCCCGTCCCATTTCCCGTACCATTCCCCATCCCATTCCCCGTCCCACTGCCTGTTCCATTCCCTGTCCCGCTCCCTGTCCTTTTCCCCGTCCCATTTCCCATCCATTCCCTGTCCCATTCCCAGTCCCATTCCCGTACCATTCCCCATCCCATTCCCTGTCTCATTTCTCATCCCATTTCCCGTACCATTCCCCATCCCATTCCCTGTCTGATTTCTCATCCCATTCCCCGTCCCATTCCCTGTCTCATTTCTCATCCCATTCCCTGTCCCATTTCCCGTACCATTCCCCATCCCATTCCCAGTCCCATTCCCTGTCTGATTTCTCATCCCATTCCCCATCCCATTCCCTGTCTCATTTCTCATCCCATTCCCTGTCCCATTCCCTGTCCCATTCCCAGTCCCATTCCCTGTCTGATTTCTCATCCCATTCCCTGTTCCATTCTCCATCCCATTTCCAGTCCCAGTCTCCCCACTTTTCTCACTTTTCTGTCATGGATGGTCTGCTACATTCTTCCCACTTAAAATTGTGGGCAAAACAAGCAGAAATTAGGTTCTGCAACAACAAACAAACACAAGCAATGCTTTAATAAGATAATAAATGCCTTTCCTCAGCCGAAGCCTGTCAGTTTCACTTCCGAGCTGCCTAATTAGTGGGCCTCTATAATGAAGAAGCTGTATTTTTCGCCCAGATCACAGCTGAGCAGACACAATGAAGCTTTTACCCTTATGATGGCCTGTTAAGTGGCTGCTCATCTGAAATACAGGATGTGTTTCTGCATTTTACGATGGTTTTGTTCTTTAACGGTCTCTTGCCATCTGTCTCGTCATGCAGCCATGTCTAGTTACCTCTACATCGTAAAGTACGAGTTCCCTTTGGTCATCCAGGCCTTTCTGGGTGTGGATACGCCGTCAAGGTGAGCCATTCATTTATTAATAGATGTTTACTGACAAGATTTAAATCATAGCACCTTTGTCAGTGCTGTGTCCCTGTCTAGCAGTGCTTTGCTATTTATGTCAGGACACTGCCATTGTTAGTGTGGTGTCCTTGTGTGGAATACAGTTTAACTGTAAAACCCAAATCTACTGCCGTCCTTTCCTGCTTATAAACCTTGCTGTAAGCTCAGATCTAAATGTTCCCTGCAGTGTGATGTTTAAGTGTACGATTCTTTGATTATGAGCTCGTAGCTGATCCTTGTTCAGTGTGAGTTCAGTGTCTTTGTTAATTGTCTTAGTTTCCTGGTGGTCTGCTAGAGAGATTAATGAAACAGACACCCCCCCCCCACCCTGTAGACCCCTCAACCTCAGTGCAGATAAAATGGATGTTGAAGAAACTAAACCAAAGAATATGACATTCTTCATTACAAGGCTGAAATGAATTCCCTCCATGAGCTTAGAGAAACAGACCGAGTCCCTCCTCAGGGCAGATGGGTGTGGACTGTCTACCACATCCCACTGAGAGCTACCCCATTAAAACATCATATTATACCCAGAGGGACCATTATACCCAGGATAGAAACACAAAAGGTTGGAGGCTTGGAGGAGTAGGTGCATAGTGGGGGTGACTGACTTCGATTGGTATGTAGCAGACATTGCAGGGTGAGATGCAGACGGATCTTCTGGCTGTTACAGTAGCTCTGTGGGCTCTCAGGGCCAGCCTGCTGGGTTGCGGTGGGGCCTGTGGGCCAATGTCATAGTGGATACCTGTCTCGTGTTTTCTTTATGGCCTTGCCAAGTGTTTCATCTATTCTGCATAAAACCTCATCACTGGTGTCATAATGAGACTGTTAATAATGTAAGGGGCACCTAGCATATTGGCAGAACTACTTTCATGGTAAAAGGCTGAACCTCAGAATTAACCACATGCCTTCAGGCAATGAAGCTTCATGCACATGATTAAAGACTAAATTAATTGACTAAACAGTTTCTGGGTTAAATCCCAGAGAGAGATTGCTATTGTAATTGTAAAATTCCCAAAAAGACATTCTGTTTGGGGTGGCATGGTGGTGCAGTGGTTAGCACTGTTGCCTCACCCTTTTAGGACTGGGGATTAAGTGTTCAGTCATGTGTGTAGCGCTTACATGTCCTTCCTTTGTCATCGTGGGCCTTCCTCTGGTTACTCTGGTTTCCCCCACAGTTGAAAAACATGCACCACCCTTCACCTTTTAAAATATATAAGCAAAATGAACAGAGGATTTCTGTGACACATCACAGACGTGACATTTCAGATTTGGATTTTGAGACGAGATTTGGAATGCATGTGGTCTGCTGGGAGGTGCAGTGACTGCCCTCCCCCGGGGACGATGTCTGCGCTGGCTGTGTGATCCCGCTGAGTTCCCGCCTCCCTGTCTCCGTCCCACGCAGCGAGTGGTACCTGAACGGCAACTACCTGGTGGTCATCGTGTCCGTCAGTGTGATCCTGCCCCTGGCGCTGATGAAGCAGCTGGGTGAGTCTGTCTGTGGCGCGGCACTCTGGCGCTGGATGCCCACCCATATCCCGGGGCTCCTTTACTCAGCTTCACTCTCCTTATCTAAGAGGACATGGAGGTGCTCTTAAGCAACACTGTTTTTCGGTGTTTCACTTGAGTGCTTCTTAAGCGGATATTAAGAATGCCGCTCGATTTCTCATCTGTCACTCTCTCCCAGTCGCTGCCCTAATGTCTGCAAATGTATATTTCGGTCAGCGGCTCTGCCTGCCTGACGTACAGGAATCTCTCTCTCATCCCCATCCTGGGTTCTAATGTGTGATGAATGCGCCAGGTCAGAGCGGGTAAGAACAGGGTGACCCGAGTGAAATCAGAACCAGGTCATTCCATCAGCTGGGGTGGGTAGATGGGATTATGACCGTGTCTCATTTGGTCACAGAGAAGGGGGTCAGAGCAGGGTGGATGCAGGGGAAGTCCCTCCATGAACAGATTGCGTGTAATTTTGGCCCACAGTGTGATGAACACCCTCTCGCATCAGCCTGTTTCTTCTACTATCAGCGGTAAACAGATTGTCCAGAAAAACTGAACGCTGGCTCACAAAGCGGTGCGGGCCTGCGTATAAGTTAATGTTGCTAGGGAAATGGAAAAAAGTTAAAACGGAGGCCTTCATTCTTGCTGCGGAAGCTGCATATTGTGGGCCTAGGATAGCAACCCTTCCCACTGAGATGGATATCTGTAGCTAGGGCTGCTCGATTATGGCAAAGATCATAATCAGCACAATTTCGGTCAATATTGAGATCGTGATTCTTTGACATGATTCCTCATTGATTTTGGGAATATCCATATGTTTATCTTAACAGTGGATTTCCTTGAACTTTAAATATAATTCAACTGAGAATCAAATTAGAAAGGGGCTGGAAAGGGGTGCCCTGGATTTCTAACAAATTTTGCAAAACAAAATCCAGCACAATAATCACTTAATCACAATCATTTTGTTTTGCTAATCGTTGGAAGTGAAAATCGTAAATTAAATAAAAATTTGATTAATTGCCCAGCCCTAAGAATACCCCTTCCCTTTAGTTCAGATCAGGAATATTCAGCACAAGGAAAACAGCTATGTTTTTATCCAGACGAGCACGTTTGCGGAGGATCCAGAGCAAACACTGATGACTGATGGTGACATTAATGTTGGCTAATGGCCCTTATGTGGCATGCCTGTGCGAGCTGGACACAGGCAGAAAGCACAGCAGGCGGCCTGTCGCAGAGGCAAGGACACCACGCTTACCACCACGGGGCTCCTATGGAAACAGCACGCTCTCGCTCCGCTTCTAATCTCCCCTGGATGACCTTGGTCGGCTGTCACCTGGTTATCCGGCCAAGTCTCCGCACCCGGAACGCCGGCCTGCTTACAGGGCTCGGGAAAACGAGGGGCCTTGGACCCGTCACCATGACCAGTGCAAATGCCCTGTGAAAAATGCAGTCTTTAGGATGGCGAGCAGATGAGTGAGAGGTGGGGTGTTGAGGATAGAAGGGGGGAATCTTAGTATCGCCAGTGAGCAGAAAAGCCTGAGAAGCACACAAATCAATAGCCCTTTTGCTCTATAACAAAAAACAAATAAACCAGCGACCCTGAGAGCCAAACCAGTGCAGTGTGTGAATTGAAAACTTGATGCCTGATTATAAGTGGGCAGAGGGACTTATACCCCAACCCTAAACATCCCCACCCTTCCTGTGTCTCATACACCATGGGTCTCACCATAGTGCCTGGAACAACAGCTATCACTGCGTTATGGACAAGGCCTTCATACTGGGGCCAGCGCTGACGGAGGATCTGTCTGGAGCTATTTTTGTTGCTGCTTAGCCCAGAAATTCGCAGTGTGTGGCGGCATCAGTGAACATATCTAACATCCAAGGGATGTGGGTAATTTCATATAACAGAGACAAATGCTGAGAGTTGGAGAATGATTGTAGGCAATGCATTGTGCCTGTATTTGTTTTTGCCGCTGTCTGTCTGCGTTACTGACTGGTCCTCCTCCCTCTTTAGGGTACCTTGGCTACACCAGTGGATTCTCTCTCAGCTGTATGGTCTTCTTCCTCATTGCGGTACATTCATTGCCCTACTTCTTACGTCTAAAGCCAGCTTCACAGATGATGCTGGGGAAAGTGCACCTTAAAAGGGATGCAGGACAGCCCTTCTCATGCATACATGCGTAGAATTTATTTGCCATAAGAACAGGAAGAAAACAATTTCCTGTTTAAAATAAAAAATAAATAAAGTGGCAATGCTTTAATTGAAGCTGTCATCTACAGTATGATGCATTATAGATACCTTCATAATGCATTATAATGTTCGGTATAAGAGTTAATAAAGCATTACAGCGTCTTCTCTTGACAGTCATAAGGCATTATAATTTTGATTGTAATGCTTCATAAGCTCAAATGAAGCTCTCATCTATAATGCACTATAGATACCTTCATAATGCATTATAATGGTTGGTATAAGGATGCTTTGCACTGCATTATGTTATTATAATTATGCATTATGGCATTAGGGTATTTACATAGAAAATGT
Organism: Petrocephalus schoutedeni; assembly: GCA_026780765.1. NCBI lineage: Eukaryota > Metazoa > Chordata > Actinopteri > Osteoglossiformes > Mormyridae > Petrocephalus > Petrocephalus schoutedeni. Next base: position 25,622,865 of record JAODKL010000128.1, read on the forward strand.
TACGAAATCATTTGTGTGGAAACATTTCTCCCTCTGAAGTAGTCAGTTTTTTTATGTAGGAATATCTTTTTAACCTACTTTATATTTGGGTGATAATCCATGCGCTCTGTGCTCTTAGGAGTGTCTTAGCTAGTGAACCAATGGTCTCCATGTGGCGATCCCTCAGGTCATCTACAAAAAGTTCCAGGTCTCCTGTCCCTTCAGAGACTTTCACTCCAACAGCACGGTAATCCTCAATGCCAGTGCTGCCATGGAACCTGCCATCAGTTACCATGGAGGCCACAGCCGGGAGTCTGCCAGCTTCTGCAACCCGCGCATGTTCAACCTCAACACTCAGGTGATCCCCATGGAAACGCTATGAACCTTCACAGTGCAGACAAGTTTGCACGCATATGCTGAGCTCTGCTGTCACTCTGCCGATCGTTAGTGCTTCGGGACAGGTCTTATATTCGGTGTTATGGTGAGAGTGTTTAAGGTTATGCAGTTATGGTCTGAATTTGGGTATTACAAAGTTGCAGTTGGGGCCAGTGCAGCCACCATTACCTGCAGTTTCCTTCAGCTTTTAGTGTGCTGTCACGTGCTGCCGACCCATACAGTAGAAATGCTGCTATTTATACCAGTCCTTGGAGATCCCTAGACCACATTTTTGCTCCCTCCCAGCTTCCTGCCAGACAGTCCACAATTTTTGCTCCCTCCCAGGAGCTGAGAGGAAGCAAAAATGTGTACTGTCTGCAGGGCCTGGAGAACCGGGTTGGGAAACACTGATTTAAATAACCTGATGCCAATGCTATAGCATGATGATGCACTAATTACACCATCGCCCTACCAGTCTTACCACTCTCCAGACCACTGCTTATAAACTTGATTAACGTGTCTGGATAGGAGAGAGCTGGTTGAATGCTCTGAGATTGGTAGGAAGTGTTCAACCCTTGTACACTGTCTGTCCAAAAACATAGTCACACACTTCAATATTTCGTTGGACCACCTTTAGCTTTGATTAGGTTGCCCATTCATCACGGCATTGTCTCCGCGAGCTTATGTAGCACCTCAACATTTATTTTTCATAATTTGCATTCAATTCTTGTCGAGATTGACAATAGGTGGAACCACTCCGTTAATTCTTCTTCCGCACATCTCAAAGACATTCAGTTGAGGTCAAGACCCTGTGGTGGCCAGTAAATGTGTGAAAATGATTCCTCATGCTCTCTTTCAAAATTCAGGCCTGATAAATCTTTACATTCTCATGCTGTAATATGCCCATGCCATTAGGGATGAAATAATCCATTGATGGGGTAACCTGACCATTCACTAGATCCAGGTCCTCAGCTAACTTCACTTTATTGCTATATAATGATGCTTAGCTGTAATAATGCTCCAGTCATTGGCTTTTATGTATTTGCTTATTTAAACTCAAATGGCTGGGCAATGTATATTCATTCACCCATCAGTCGCATTTAGATGAATCTTCATCGGAAGCTCTATTGCTCGAACCCTGACAGGTCCGTGCCACAGGAAGGTACAGCAGAGCATGTGGAATTTTTAAGAATTTTGGGGCAGCATACAGGTGATGATTTAAGTGTCTAAAAGCTGTAAAATGTAGCTTTGTGTAAAAAGGTCTGGGGCTAGCAGCACCACAGCCATGGTGATGAGGTGCCGTCCTGTGTTTCAGACAGCCTATACCATCCCTATTCTTGCCTTTGCCTTTGTGTGCCACCCAGAGGTCCTGCCCATCTACACTGAACTGCGCAAGTAAGTTCCCTTCCCAGCATGCATTTCTGCTGCCTTCCCGGGCTAAGCATCACCTATCCCTGTCGCTGCATTTTGCATCAGCAGTGTCCAGCTGGCAGTTCAACTTGCTTTCATGATCATTTTGCATCTTCCCCCTTGGTCTGGAATGCATGAACAGGATATGAGTTTGACCCCCCGGCAGAAGTGACTCCTCTTTGACCCAACATCTGTCAGGTTCAGTTAAGATACAATGCAGCGTACCACAACAGCAGTATTTTAGGAGAGAATGTCTTGCTAATTTTGTGATCAAAATTGGACAGAAAATGTACTCGACGCCTTCAGGTTGTCTGCGTATGAGTGCTTGATGTGTGCGCGAGCTTTACCTTGCGGTTTTCCAGAGCACTGTTCTCTGTTTGCAGCCCCTCCAAGCGACGAATGCAGCATGTGTCCAACATCTCCATCACTATCATGTACGTCATGTACTTCCTGGCAGCTCTCTTTGGATACCTGACGTTCTACGGTGAGCTCTGGTCCCCTGCTGTTCCCTCTGGCCGCCGTGCTCAGCATGTGTCACCCTTGGTTTCTCACAGATGTCATGTCTGCGGCATGCAATGGTGCTCAGGGAGAGCCTGAAGACAGACGCGTGTGACAGATGGAACATGGCGGGCGTCTATATGGATGCTTGTTCCTCATATTCCCAGCCTTTGCTTTTTGAGTATATACATTAGTAAACAGTCATGGATGTTTATTTCAGAGGTGGAGACCTCATTGGTGGTTCTGTTGGTGAATTCAAAAAAATTTCTCATTAAAATATCTCCTCAAAATTAATGACTGTTACATCACTTGAGCTTATCAAAGACACCCCAAAGTACTTTACACTAGCAGTGGGGGGCCACTTCAACCAGCACTGTGCAACAAAATATAACCAAAGTGCCAGGACTTAAGCATTAAATAGCAAGTTTCTCTTTATTAATGGAATTGGAATCGGTTGTTAAACTGAATACCGCTTTGGGATCCGTTTGTTGCAGACTGCGTGTCAAAAAAGTCACAAACGCATTCTGTGTTCTGTGCTGAGGTAATTTATCGTATTTCTGAAGCCTCTAATCTCACCTATGGAAAACGACTGGTCATCGTGCCAAGAATTACATAAATTTCCTCGTGATTCCTTTGCTCTTTTCACTGCTTATACCTAGGAGACAGACTGCTGGCTTGTAGATCGCTCCAAACATGCTCTGCCGGCTACAGTTTTAGCAGCTTTCGCTTTGCTAGCTTCTTCAAACTGAGCGTAACCAGAGCGAGCGGGGTGCTCTCTGCGCGGTGCTGATGCTAGTTGGCCACCAGGTTAAATATAGGAGTGACTCGATCGTCAGCTCAACCCGTGCAGTTTTATTCCCGGCAATTACAGGAAAATGCATTCACTGCTGATATATGTTGGGGGTAAATGGACACCTCTCCTCCTTCCATGCCTCCGGGCAACTGGAAGGCGTCACTACAATCCGCCTTACAGCCAGGTATCAAAACAAAAGTTTCCGATAGATCTTTGGGTAATTATATAGGATAAAAGCAGATGCACATTCGCTCTGTTACATGTTCACTGGGGTGATGAGTTTTTATATGTCTAATAAAATTTGTGTTAAATGTCTTTGCATTGGTTCCCCCACGGTGGTCCTGGGACATCCGCTTCGCTCACACTGAAGAATTTCCAAATTACAGATGTTTTTAGCACATCTGTAAGTGCGCGCGTGACGGGGTTGTGGCTGGTCGCACGGCTGCACGTACGACATATTACGCATACGTAAGATCGGTTTGAAAGTAGAAATACGTGTGACTGATTGGCTGATCATCGATCAGGCTGAAAATCGGACAATTCCAATCGATCATTTTATACCTAATTAGGGGGCTAGATTTGATAGGGCCTCAGTGGGTAATTTTAGCCAGGACATCGGGGTACCACCCCTACTCTTTCGACAGATGCTCAGGGATCTTTTATGACCTCAGATAGTCAGTACCTCGGTTTTATGTCTCATATGAAGGACAACGCCATTTTAACAGAATGGTGTCCACATCACTGCACTGGGACAACATCCCTTCCAGCAGCAACCCAGCTTTCCTAGCTGGTCTCTCTTCCAAGTACTTGCCAGGGCCAAACCTGCTTAGCTTCAAATGGATTACCTAGTCTGAACTGCATATCTTCTGTGACTGAAATCCCTGAGAGAGGAAAAGCAGCCTTTAAGTAGTCTCTCCTCCTGTTGGCAGGTGAAGTGTGTGGCTTGAAGGTGCCTGGGTACCCTATGGTGATGATGTAAGCTCCCGTGTGTTTGCCCTGCAGATAACGTGGAGGCGGAGCTTTTGCACACCTACAGCCGCATCGACCCATACGACACACTCATCCTGTGTGTGCGTCTGGCCGTGCTCACAGCTGTGACGCTCACAGTGCCCATCGTGCTGTTTCCTGTGAGTTTCCCCACCCCCACCACCACCCTGGGCCATTCATTTACAGATTTATTTATTCAGGAACAGAGTTCCTTTCTCCCTGAGGATTCCAACCACATTTTCAAGGGTATCCACATATTAATTAATGTGGGGCATGTGCTAAAACAATTATGCAAAACAAAATTAGTTCAGACTGCTATTATTCCCATACAGCCTAGGTTTTGTATTTGCATTTCCAGTAAACTGTCTCGCAAAATAGCAAACCAAACCTAAATCAGGTCACTGTGCATCATACAATTACACCAGAGCACTGAACACTGACATCGGTAAGGGGTCTTCCACTCTGTAAATATAACGATGAAGCAATTATATAAATAATAATAATAGAGCTATGATAATAAATGTTACTCTTGGCATGTAGGTAAACAGATGGCATTCAAGAGGAAATCGTTTTTTTTTTTAACTGTGGCCCTGACTTCAGACAGATTCAGCCCAAAGATTTTTGGATAGAGCAGATGCAGTGCCTCCTACATGACGTTAGAAACAGAACCGCCCTCAGGTGCCAGAACATTCCCCGGTTCCCCTCCAGGTCCGCCGGGCCATCCAGCAGATGCTCTTCCCCAACAAGACCTTTAACTGGCTGCGCCACATCGCCATCGCCATCACTCTCCTGGTGCTCATCAACATGCTGGTCATCTTCGCTCCCAATATCCTGGGAATCTTTGGCATCATCGGTGAGCTTTGATGTCCTGTGAATAAAATCCTCAGTGAAAAGCCCACAGACCCTTTTTTTAACTTAGAAAAGAAAAGCTTACTTTAAAAGTAAAGAATAAACGTTTAACCCTGAGGAACCCACGGGGTCATATTTGACCCTACCTTTTATGTCTGCCTTACATTAAACCCACTCATCAAAGTAAAGCAAAGTAAATTTTTGGTTTTGCTTAACAGCCCAGTGTACCATATACAGTAACAAAAGTCAAATCTTTACTTTTATGAGTGGGTTGAATGTAAGGCAGAAATAAAAGGAAGGGTCAAATATGACCCAGTGGGTTCCCTACACCCATTGTTCCATATATAAAAGAGCTTTTTGAGCTTCACAAAGATCTTTCATTTTACATTTACATCCAGATGACTAGTGCTGATAGAACAGTAATATTGATGGATTCTGCTGTGTGTGTCTATGTGTTTGCACTTGTCAGCCCACAGTCTGTGCCATCTCCCTTTGCAGGTGCTACGTCAGCGCCCTGTCTCATCTTCATCTTCCCCGCTATCTTCTACATCCGCATTGTGCCCAGAGAGGATGAACCCATGCGTTCTACCCCAAAGATCTTGGTGAGTGTCAGCACCTATTTCTCAGCTGGCCTCTCCAGCAGTCTTTCTCTAAGAATTTCTAACTGTAGATTGCTCTAGGTCTCTCTTTCTATCATTAGCTGTCTGTCACTGCTGTAACTCTTCTTCTGTCCTGTGGCTCTCTCCCTTCCTCACTGATGTAAATCTGTCTGACTGTTGTAATTCTCTCATTCTATTCTGTACCTCTCCTTCACTTCTGTAAAACTGTATGACTGCTGTAATTCTTTCTGTCCTGTAACTCTCCCTCACTGCTGTAAACCCGTCTGACTGTTGTAGCTCTCTCTACCTATCCTGTAACTCTCCCTCACTGCTGTAAACCCATCTGACTGCTATAGCTCTCTCTATCTGTCCTGTAGCTCTCCCTCTGCTGTTATCCTGACTGCTGCAACTAGCTCTCTTTCTGTCCTGTAGCTCTCCCTCACCACCGTAAAGCTGTCTGACTGCTGTAGCTCTCTCTTTCTGTCCTGTAGCTCTCCCTCCCTGCTGTAAACCTGTCTGACTGTTGTAATTCTGTCTGCCTTTGCTGAGACACTAATTGCTGTAAGTAATAGTTGTATCTTATTGCTTTTTATATATTTTTTTCCTTTCAGGCCACATGCTTTGCTGGACTGGGTTTCATTTTTATGATAATGAGTCTAAGCTTCATCATCATTGATTGGACGACTGGAAGCAAAAGCACCAATGGTGGCCATTAGGATTCCTCCACCATTTTTCCATATTTTTGTTTCTGTTTGTTTAGATTTCTTTCATTTGGATTATGTGATATAAAGGATGCACCATCTCTTCCAGCAGTTCAGGGGGTCGGGGTATGCAAAGGGAGTGGTGTGGGGGGATCAGGTTCAGGATGTCCGCTGGGCACACCTCTCACCCCACATCCCCCGTCAATGGCAGTGCTGAGATGGGAAACCCAGCTGGATCCTGAATCTTCCAAAAACCATGGCCCCGGTCTGATCCGTACAGTGGGAGGCCATAGACACTCATATGTGTGTTCTGGTAGAATTATGGCCAGACAAAGTTGAGTGATCAACAGCAGTACTTGAAACACGTTTGGTCACAGCAGGCCAGAACTGTTATGTGTGTGTGTATGGAGACAACACTCCCTTCGCCACAAGGGACTTACCTTTCCTGCAGCTTTTAACCCTGGAATGATCAGTCTGCGTTCCGGTGAGGTGTCTCTTAAGCTCTTTTGCAGTGTTAGTGCTTAGTAAAAGCAGGCTCCTTGGTTTAACTATCCTCACCTTTGCTGATCCTGATAGTACACCCCGTATTCCTCTGTGCGGTCCGGCTGACCTCGTTTTTCCCATCCCTGCTTCTCTTGGTTCACTGTGCATTCCGCTGTTTTTGTTCATCTGGTGTCTTGATTGAGCTGGCTTAAAAATAATAATAACTGAAAAAACCTTAAATTCAATGCATTAGCTACATGCTTGCTTAACTTTCCAGTCATGCTAACCCAGCTTGTTGTTAGGGATAAGAGTAGGTGGTGACAGAATAAATAGGTTTTCCTTTTATATATCTTTGGTTTAATATCATTGGATTTTGAATTAATGAATTAGTAATTATTTTTCATTTAATCACTGATTACTAGTTTGTAGCCCATGAACAATTAACTAAAGAACAGATTCAACTAATAAAATTAACTTAAGAAAATATACACATAAAGAAAAACTATATTTAAAGAATGGAAACGGTGGTTTAGTGGGTAGCATATCTTCTTAGCCGTGGGTTCGACTCCTGATCCAAGTTTTGTGAGTATGGAGTCTGTTTGTCTCCATGACTGATTGCTCTGCATGGTCCACTTTCCCCCCACAGTCCAAAAACATGCCTTTTGGTGACCTGGTGCCCTTAGTGTGTGAGTATGTGCCCTGCGATGGACTGGCATCAGATCCAGGGTGTGCCCTGACTTGGGCTTCTTGGTATGGGCTCCAATGCTTATGAAAGATGGATAAATGGAAATGTATATACATATACGTAAATAAATATAGAAATTATAAAAACATATTTTCACATTAATGTTCGGTTGGAAAGCTGGCTCAGATAGAGAACAGGACTTGGAAATACTACTTGGGGGTTTATTTTTGAGATTTCTGCATTTCAAGGCGATTGGAGGAATGTGTTGACTACACAACTGACAAAGCAGCACAGTATTATAAGGCAAACGTAGCGATGCAATTTTAGCAATTTAGCAGGAACTAGAAAAAAAATCAGCTTGGTGATCAGGACTTTCAGAACCCAACAGACAATGTGACTCCACACCACCGACGCTTCCGTTATTTTTACCCTTTTTGAGAAAGAAGTGTAATATCTCATTATTATTGTGTGTTGTGATCGTTTTCACAGTGCATTCAATTAGTATCCCAACCAAGCCAAGTTAATGTCAGATCAGCTGGACTAAAAACCAGCACAAATGCTGTGCGGCGAGGGTGAGGAAGGGTCGGGTTAGAGGATTCAGCCAAAATTACAGCATAACCTCAGGAGACTCTCCTGGAGACTCTCCGCAGATGTAGGGTAAGAGATGCAGTGTGTGCTTTACTGCTTTAAGGCAGATGTAGGGTAAGAGATGCAGTGTGTGCT
>JAODKL010000128.1:25639908-25663225 GCA_026780765.1 Petrocephalus schoutedeni
TCACACTTGTACCTGGGCTTTCACTGGAAGCTCCGCCTACTGCTCACACTTGTACCTGGGCTTTCACTGGAAGCTCCGCCTACTGCTCACACTTGTACCTGGGCTTTCACTGGAAGCTCCACCTAGCTGTTCTTATGCCTAGTTGACTCTGTGGCAGCATGTATGTTTGTAATATACTATTCGGCTCACTAGTGTACATCGCTTTGGACAAAAGAGTTTGCTAAATATATACATATATGTAAATATAAAATGAAAGCATTTTTAAGCTTTATGCTTGGTGCTCTCCAAACCACACGAGCTTTGTTTCCAACTTAAACTTTTCCTTGTCCTCTGTGAAGGGTGAATCAGAGTAAACTGATGTTTGCGGGGTTTAATTTTAGCAGTGGGTAGACTGAAAGTAAGTCCAGATGGCCCGATGCGAAACCTCAGGCTTTGCGTCATCCGCTGCGCAGACGGCATCTGGAGCCAGGAGCTAGCGGGGGCCCCGCCCTTCTCCACGTTCGCAGCCGTCGGCTGACGGAGCGCATGCGTCAGCCCGAAATGCGCTCCGCGATTGCGGGCCCCGTCTGATTAGCGTCACCGCGCTCCAGCAGCAGTCACGCAGCCCTGGTCCGTGCGCACGTCACGCACCTGCTCAGAAATCCCCCCGCGGTGTCCCTGCTGTGAAGCCACTGCCTGTGTGGTTTTGATGGCATATTGGGCGTGGCATTGGGTTCATCTCCGTGCTTCTTGCCAGCGTTGTGTTTTCAGCTCAGTGTGCTGGCCTCTTACAGCTTGGCTCATTCCTCATTCTCTCGTGGTTCAGCCTCCTCTGACTTCCTCCCTGTCTTTCTTTGCCCCTCTTTCTCTCCCCCCCCCCACCACTGAGGCCTTGTTTATTTCTCCAAACTCCCTGCATCCAGCCAGCAGTCGGTATGCTGCCTTGCACATCCCCCCTGAAAGGCCCAAGGCTTTGGCCTTTTTTGGGCCCAGTACCTGTGAGCCCCATGACGTCTGCCTCACTTCTTCCAAAACCTGGGTGTGTACTGGCCCCGCCCTCCCTCGCACTGTGACTTCACTGAGTTTCCACTAAAGTCCCGTTCGAAGAAAAGACTCTAAGCTGTATCGGAATTTAGGAGAAGTAGATGGTAACGGGGGCAAGAGTGAAGGAGCACTGTGAAGTCCCTGGTGGACGCCCTGGTCCAGCGCTCCAGATTCTTTCCAGTTTCTTCTAACCGTGACCCTGCTGCGTTTGTGGCTTTGTTTCCATAAGTGTCCTGGGACTGCTGTGTTGGGAAAGCAGTGCATGAAAATAAACCCAACTGAGCTTTGTTTTGCAAACGAGGGGGTCAGGAAGCTTGCCAGGGGTAAACCGTTAATCTATGGGCCTTAGAGCCAAGAAGCCCTGAGTTCTCGTTAGATTGTTCAGTGTAGTGAACGTCATGTGAGTGCTTTTGCACCTGAGAGCTTGGAACCTATTAATGCCTGCTTAGATGCCTCCTCCGACTCTCCCATGAGAAATGTACCCATGTACTTAGCTGATGTTAGTCTTGTTACGGTGCTGCAGAATTGCTTTTCGACGGGGTGCTTGGAGGCTGCTGTTCATGGATTGTTTTTTGTGTGAGTCTGGTTGAGTCTAAACTCGCTGGATGTTATGATGTGTTGGTTTGGAGAGGAAATGAGCGTAAAGGAGGAGGGGGGAATGAATAGCAGCCGCTTTCCTTCTGTCTCCGGTCACATTTTTTGTGGCTTTCGGCTCTTATTGTGCGTTGGTAAATGTCACCATGGCGATGGGCTTCATCTGATTGTGTTCTGGTGTGATGAAGTGAGGTTGGCACGGTGTGTGGGCTCACTGGTCCTATTCTCTTGGGCTGTATTGGACCTGCACCCAATTGGGATGTGTCACACAACGAGTGTGCCCAGAGCTTCATTTCAGGGAGCTATCAATGAATTTGTTCTGAGTACTGCAGGAACCAGTGACTGAGGGTGTTGATCCCACAGGAAGGCCTGTCTCGGCTCTGAGTAGATCTCTTTCATTGTGCTTCTGCCATGTTCCGTTCCATTTTTTTTTATCCTGCTAGCAGATCTTTGCAAAAACTTTGCAGAAACTCTTCTTGATTTCCTTGCTGCTGTTGGTGATACAGGAGTGATGTCATTTCCTTAATCCGCCCTCCCACCTTCCGGCCAGCTTCCTCTTTCTGTTGGCAGCCATTAGGCAGTGCTGAGGTTAACTCTTTGGAGGACTTTCTGCCAGTCGGGTGCTATTCAGCAGTGTTATTTTTGTTTGCCAGTGTTACTTTGCTTGCTCTTGGTCATTGCACTAAATTTATAGGAGAACGGCGACTGACAAATTTAGGTTTTTTTTTGTGTCACAGTGTTGTAAAACTCTGTGAAATTTCTCACATTATTATTACCTCAGTGGGGTTTCTGGTGCTGATACACTCGTGATCCTGTAGAGCACCTGCTTTCTTGTCCTTTTCTTACCGTCTACTGAAAATGCACCGCCTGCTCTGTCCTTCACGGCCGTTGAGCGCGCGGCCACCACCATCGCGCTTCCTGCCGGACTGGAGCTCCCGCATCCCCGAGCGTGTCTGCTCGTGTACTGTCGGGGGGGGGCGCTGCGCTGCGCTGCTCCCCTCCCCCCAGCATGAGCCTTGAACGTGAGCCTGCAGATACAGGCACTGAAGCCACCAGTGAGAAGTGGATTTCTTGGGGGATTTTTAGGAGTGGGCTGTTGCTGACTGGGGGGGGGGGGATCAGTATGGTTCCTGCTGTGGGCTGGCCCCAGTCGTTAGAGCCCTCGTTGTGCAGGAAAGGCCCTTGCAATCCAAAGCCATTGTCTGTGGTTTCAGACTGACATTTCACTGCTGCAAAATTGGGAACTGGGCTTGTACAGGCAACTGTCATGTTCCTCTCCACACCATCCATGGAGGTGTGGCTCTGTCCAGCTGCTGTGCCTTTAGGTGCTTTTAATTAAGGCCAACTTGTCACAGGTCTGTCCTGCTGAGGACTGTGTGGCTTCACTATCTCTGTGTCTTGGTGGAGGCTGTAATACTTTACGTGCAAGTTTTACACTGACTGTGTGTGTGTGTGTGTGTGTGTATGTGTATGCATAGGGTTTGCATAGATCACATTTGAGAACCAAAATGTCCCCAAAGTGTGGTAAAACCTGAACCTTACTTTTGGGGACGTCTTTTCAGGTCCCCATTTGGATAACCTCAATTTTATAAAAATCTGTGAATGCAGTCAAAAGACTAAAAATACCAAAAGTCTTGTATTTGGGTTGATTACTTATGGTTAAGGTTAGGGCTGGGTAGGGGTTAAGGGTGTCGTGATTGGGATTAGGGTTTTTCCCATAGAAATGAATGGAAGGTCCCCATTTAGACAGGTAAGTGAGTCTGCGTGTGCGCAGGTGTGTGTGTGCGTGCGGGCATATGTGTGTGTGTCTGTGGGGGGTGGGGCACAAGTACCTGTGCTTTCTCTCAGCTGGATGGCAAAAGCTCCCCTCCCTTGGCTGGCCGCTCTTGGTACATGGCGATCCGCTGGTGTTTGGAGCACGCCAGTGTGAGCTGAGGAGCTGGCCGCCCCGGGTACTCGGGTCAGACCTCGGGCCCCGTAGGCCTCTGTGGGGCCCCATGGGGCTGCTTCACAGCCTCTTTCACCATCTTTGTGAGGTTTAAAGGCTGGCTGCTACTCTGGCATGAGTGCCTTCACGATCAGCTTACATTCCTCAGATTAGACTTGCTGGTCAGCTGTGAACTGGAATGCACCAGTATCGTGTTTACAGTCTAAACGGGACGTGATGTATGGACATGTGTATAATGTAAAGAGGATGGTGAAGTGCACAGAACCCCGTGTTATTGCACTTCCTGGTGATCTGTTCCCAGTCACGGGAGAAATGTGGGTAGAAAGCTCAGTTCTCTGCTTCCTGGCTGAGCTCTGCCGTTGAATTCAGCTCCCGGGGACCTGTTGGTGGCCATTGGTTCATTATTGGGTTTATAGCTATAGTTGGGGAACAAGGGGATTGTGGAGAACTAGGGTGGGATAAGCTTAGCTTAGAACTGGGCTTCCACAGTGGGAGTGATATGAAGTCATGTTCTCACTGTAATGGGGATGCCAGTAGGTGTGCATGTGTGTGTAGAAATACACACTCCCTGCTGCACGTTAAACCAGTCATTTCCCAGTCTGGTCCTCGGGGACCCACAGTTGGTCCATGTTTTTGCTCCCTCCCAGCTCCCTGCCAGGCAGAGGGAGCAAAAACGTGGACTGACCAGATTGGGAGATGCTGGGTGACACAATGGCCTCTCTCCCTGTCACCAAATGTTCAAATGTCGCTGAACATATATGAAACGAATTCTCCATCGTCGCGTTCTTCATTTCGGCCGGCTGGCATTTAGCGTCACCTGATGCGGTCTGGGGACGTCTCAGATAATCCATGGCTGCTCTCTCCCGTGACTCGCCGTGCCTCGGATAGGAAACGTGCAAATGGAATGACCTTCATAGTTTAACACCGAACATCAGAGTAAAACATCAAAGGCCTCAGAGAAGCGCTGGTTTCCGTCTCCCGCCGAGTCCCTGCTAGAGATTTACAGCCTGGTACATCTGCTCGCTTCTTCCTCCTAGATGAGAAGTTGCCCTAGCTCCCAGCCATTTAGCTCTCCAAACTTTCAGTGGGATGTCGGTTTTCGTGGTGAGGCTCTGCATAGCGATTCTGCCTTTCGTCTGTCTTTCTTTAGCAGAGCAGGCCGTCTGTGTTCTCGCCGGGATTTCGCCGGGATGCGTGCCGTTTCTGCCGTTTTGCCTGCAGTGGTACGCTGTCCCCCGCACTCGGGGCCCGTTGTGCTGCTGAGCTGAGGTATTTTTAGAAAGCTGGACCACCCCCCCCCCCACTTGGCTCCATCCAGCTCCTTGCCGAATGCGCCTGGTCTGCACCAGAGGCTGGCTGCTTCCTGCTCGGCCCTCCCTCCAGGGAGCGCGGGCCCCTGCTGTTTCTGACCCCTGCCCCCTCCCCGTTTACGCTTAGGGATGATAAGATGTAGAGGCGCGGAGGACGAGGAAGAATAAAAGGAAGGAACGGGGTGAAGCCTCTCTCGGACTAAGCGGCCCGTGTATGTTATGGCTGGGCGTGTGCGTGCCTGCCCCCTGAGATCCCACCAGCCGGCGCAGCCGTGAGATGGCCGCAGGCAGGAGTTCGCCGGGAGTGGGGTTGTAATTATGGAAGCAGAGATCTGGGTGTGTCAGGAGGGGACTTTGTCCCCCCCCCCACCCCAAGGTGGGTGGGACAAGCGGAATAAAGCGAATGGCCGGCAGCCTCCTCAGCCTGCAGCTCGTGTGTAATTATGTGGTTCTCCCTAGGGTCTGTGATCCCACAGAAAGCTCGCTTTAGCACAGATGAGATGTGGAACCACCCAAAACGGGGAGGTTAACTCCTTAGCTGTACCCAAGTGGAGGGAGGGAGTTTGCCCTTTGCCTGCTTGTGTTCAGCTTTCCCTGCTAGGCTTAGCTTTTTCCTTGATTGACCAAATAGTTGCAAGGATAAATTTAGCAGTTTGTCATTGAGCCTCTGGGATCAAGAGCTGTAGATTTGTAGGAAGTTGTCGGTGAACTAATGCACTCAACTCTGATCTTGCCTTTCTTTATTATACAATTTGCCCCTTAGCTGGGTGGGCGGCTCTGTAAGTAGTGAGATGGTCATTTTCCAGATAGAAGGTGGATATCTCTCCAGTGCCAGCACTCCAGTCTTTCATTCAGACAGTCGGTGAGTAAGTATTAATCCAGTATGACCTCATTGTCCCGGCACAGGCCAGGTCACACTTCGGGACTCTCAGATCTCGCTGCATCCAGCATGAAAATCTTGCAGTGAGTTTCTAGGCAGCAGGTGTCTCTGACATCCTTGTAGTATCTAGCCCAGGAGGTGAGGGCGTTCGTGATTGTGCAGGATGCCGTGGCGACTTCTGCTAATTACTCTGGATCTTTTGTTCTTTTGGCATTTGGCTAGTTTGTTTTCCTGTTGACTTCCTGACCGACCCCCGTCGCCTTTGGGTCAGGATGTTGAAGCTGAAGCGGTTAACAACATCCCCTAAACTTTTATACAAGCCATCAGTGATGGAATGAAATGTAACAACTCAAATGTACATGTGGATCATGAGTTTGAACCCCATAAGCCAGGCAGGCTGTCCTGGCAGGAGGCCGGAACCTTAAATGCGCCACGTCTGTGTCATGGCCTAGGTATTTTGTGCAGGTTGTCACTCTGTAATTAGCCCCAGCCTTTTGTCCTAATTACAGTATGACTTGGTATCACAGGCACTTATATCTGTAAATGCTGCCACTGTAGTTTTCCTGCCCTAATGACTAGCTTTGGCCAGCCGGTGGGCGGGACGTGTCTCACTGGCTCCCCGCACTGTTTAGGTCATGCTTTGTGGCCTGTGCCATAATGTGCTCTGGGTCACGTGTGACCTTCAGCCGCAGCCGTGTGCCGGTCCCTGTGTGACCCTGCTCAGAAAGGACACCGAGTAAATCAGTCAGGTGAAATAGTATGTAGTATAACAGGGTTTTACTAACATTTGGGTATTTGGTGCCATTTTCTGCTGCGCTCGTTGAGTCCTCCGATGGGGCTGAGGGTTTCTCGAAGTGGCATCCATTGCTGTGACTGTTGGTGGGTTTGGCTGCTGGAGACTCTCGTGTTCCTACAGAAGGTTTTTTGGTCGCTGTAGTGATGGCCGGACGCTGGCTGGCTCACAGTCTGGCTGCTTGCCGGTGTAGCTGTTCAGTGGGGCTGCTTTAGGGTGCTTTAGAGTACGGAGCAGGAAAGGCAGCTCTCTGCCCTGAGCAGTTGACTGCTTACATCCTGCCAGTCAGCTCTGTGTGTGTGCGGTGCGGGTAGGGTGGGGTGAGGCGGCCCCCTCACAGCGTCCAGGGGATGCCCCTCCGATGAGGGTCCCCTATTGTGATTGCTCCACCCTTGGACCTCAGGGTATCAGGGCTCAGGCTACAGTGCAGGGCCCATGAGTGCCCCTTAATCAGCTTCATCACGTGCCATGCATGTTCTCTGCTCCTTGGAGGAACATAAGGAAGCCCCATTTAAAGAGGGCCCACTTAAGGCTCTGATTGATTCATTTTTTATTTCCAAACTACTGTCTTATTTTTTTTTTTTTTACTCTTGCTCAGGAAGACTTGCAGCAGGTCGTCCTGAAGGTGACGGCAGGAACGTCTCAGTATCTCTTTCCGCAGAGGGAGTTTCTGCGTCTGCTGGCCGGCACTGGCGTGGCTGCTCTGTGGGAGGGTCAGCGCTCTGGTGATAAAGCTGAGGCCTCTTTGATTGCATCCATATTTGGTATCTTTACAGCGGCTCCCAAACAAGTAGCTGAGCCTTCAGCGATGGTATCTCCTAGCTTTGGGAAGCTTGGGGAGTTTCTGTCTGCGTGATCTACAGAAGGGAGGATTTATGATGTTTACCGCAGTATCGGGACAGATGTGGCCTCGCAGCTCAGTCCTTTTCATTGAATCTTATGACTCTGGGGAAAGAGGTTTGTGATCTTTATTGGCTGAGATTGATAATGGCGAAGCATAAATCACATTTTTATAGATCAAATGGATGTTAATGCCCTTCAGTTTGTGTGTAGTACGTGTGGTTTGTCCTTCTACTTGTTCTGCAATAAAGAGGAAAGCTCTTGAAGTCACTTACCTACTTCTGCTATCTGCTTCAACCAACCATGTTGCACCATCCAGTTGATCACGAAGTTCTTGTGCAGTTTGCAGCAGTTTCCTGTTGACAAAGCAGGAAGACGGAGATTGGTTTGGTGGGTGGGTAGGTTGGTCTGGGGGGTGGGGCTGGGGTTTCGGTCGCTCTGAGGCCAGAACTTCTCATGTGAAGATGCATTTTGAGCTGTCTGAGAAGATATGGTTTGATTGGCCCAGCTGATTTATTCTACAATATGATTGGTGTGACCGTGAGAATAGGCTCCTCCCCATAACTGAAAGGAGGCAAGACCTCCAGCTTTGAAACTTAAGCAATGGAAATCTACTAATCAGTGATGGCAGGTTATGATGTTGAGAGGGAATGGGTGTTGTGTCCTTGTGCCTTTGGGGCTAAGACATTTCTAAGCAATACCAAAAGGCCAGCATTGTGTTACCGAATGGAAGTAATACGATCACGCTACATACCAATAAGGATAAACACTTACTTTGCAGCGCAGGTCAAGCTGAAAACTGCTGAGATCCCGTTCACCTACCTGAGCCGTCCAGTCAGACGGAGCTGTGAGAACATTCTGTTCTGTGATTTGATTGCTCAGAGGGAAACCCTGGAGTCACGCTGAACCGGATTGGTTAACGAAACCAAACTCATGGTTTTCTTGCAGTTTCCTTTGGCTTTGGGCTGTAGAAAGCAGGGTCATTGTCATCTGGTGAACAATTTTCAGGAGGAAGTTCTTTTTAACACGCACACAGTTGCATTGCAAGTGTGCAGTGTAAATAACGGGCAGGCTGCTGAGTGTGTATTATCTTTGTGAGGGGAACCTGACTCTCCAAGCATTTTAATGCTGTTTTTATCACTTTCACTGGTGTGTGATGTTTTGGTGATGAGGGGGTCTGTCTGCCTTATCCCCTCACTCATTTGTGTTTTGCTTGTTGTAACATCTGTCCTGAACCTGTTTACAGAGCAGGCAACTGGCATATTTTCTTCAGGTTAAGAGTTTTGGAGGTTTGAAAGCACAGTAGCTCTGTCACACCCAAGACTGAACTAATGAATGAAACGGTTTGGGAGCTTCCTGGGTGTGTGCATTTTCATGAGTAGTTAGCAAAGGTGGAAAGTTCAGGTCCATAAAGTACAAATCCAGACCAAGACTTTGTTTCAACCAGCCTGCTAAGTAAGTGCTCTGTGAATGTGACTCTTTATACTCAACTGGTTGAAACAAAACCTTGGTCTGGATTTTTTACTTTATGTACCTGAACTCTCCACCTCTAGTAATTAGTCAAGCTGTTTGGCAGCTTGGGAAGCTGGGTGATATCATAGTCATATTGTACTTTGTCAAAATTCTAATACCTAAGCAGGTCGTTGTCTGAGTGACCTGCCGTGGGTGTCAGGTGATAGCTTACAGCCCAGAGGCCCACGTATCTTCTCAAAGCCAGAATAACCTTGTTGGCAACCAGATCCATTGCCGGGGGGTTGTGGGATTATTTCTGATGTTCTGTGTAATGGAGTGAGAACTTTCCTTAGAGCTCCAAGCTTCAGCTTCCATCTGGACAATATGAGTGATCCCTCCAGTTGCTAGGCGAATCCAGTTCATAGTGGGTGTGGTGTCCGCACCCTGTGTGGATGGAAGTGTACGGGTTCATCTCGAGTTCAGTGCTATCACGGGGAAGAAGGCAGGGGACGTCGGTGACTAGCATCTTCTCTCTCAGATGCTGGAGATGATGGAACTCCCATGCCTTGCAATCGAGATGGTCGCTCTTGACGGCTTCCTGCATATCCTTTCATATCCTGTTATTAGTCAGATAACAAACCAAATGGCCCTTTCAGTAACTGCTATTTTCCACCTATATTAATGGTTAAATGCAGGATTAAGCTGAAATCGCCGTGCATAAAAGCAATCGCATGCAATTATGAGTTCCTCAGAACATAATTTCAGCTTGAGTAGAATGGGATTAATAGAATTGCACCTCTGATCTTATTTGCTGCACAGATTCTGTTGTATTCTTGAAAACTTTGAAGTTCTCTATGTACGAACAGTCTAACTTTGTGTTGTTAAAACCACCCACCACACTTCCATCTCTTTGCGTTTCCTGTGTTCTTTTTCTTTCTTACCAACTGCAGAGGGTTGTTATAGTGGCTTGAAATGCACGTAAACTTCCTGTCTGTGTCTGTGGTCATCTTGGTCCATTTTAGGACTGATGCAATTTTTTCAAATGGCTTTCAGAAGACTTTTATATATTTTTTTTTCCCTGGACTCTAGAGTATCCACATTCTGTTTTTCTTTAAACTCAATTTTGTGGTTTTTAAATAATAAATGTAATACATTGGCAGTGACTATAAACCAGGGTTTCCCAGCCAGGTCCTTGGGTTCCCCCAGAAGGTCCATATTTTTTCTGCCACCCAGCTCCCTGCCATACAGTCTCCCATTTTTGCAGAAACGTGGGGTGTCTGGGGGTCCCCGAGGCCCCGGTTGGGAAGCACTGCAATTAGTGATCCATCATGAGTTCACATGAGTGTGATTTTTCTGGTGACTGTACCTGTAGATTTAATTGCCTCGCTCTGCAGAAAAGTGTGTCTTAATCTGAATTTTTGGCAGCTGCTGTCTTGCATATTTTAGAAAGAACATTTTAATTGTCACCAGAACGACAGTTGAAAAGTTAGGTGAAGTCACTCACGGCCAGAATAATTACTGCATGACAGCTGTGGAAAAAAGGTGGTTGTTATTTGACTTCCATGTCTGAGGTTCGAGAGGGCTCTGTGGCTTTGGGGTGGGGGTTGTGGGGGCACATATCAGTGATTCTGATACAGAGGAGTTGTCGGTGCTCCCAGCATCTGGCTGAACAGCATTCCCACCCCCACTGCAAATCATTTGCTGAAATACGGTTATCCTCAATTCTAATGATGACTGAATCTGCGTAATAAATCGGAACAGCGGCAGACACCTTCTTCAGAGTCGTGTGAAGTGGCTTTTAGCCTGTCTGTGCCGTCCAGGTGTGTTGGAGAGGTGGAGCCACTGAGGGCGGGAGGCCATCATCCGTTTCTCCGCTCCTGTGGGTTATGCTTATGAAGGCGGCCGCCTTGCGGAGCTGTTAAGTGCCCCCGCAGTTAGCGATCCGCTGACTTTCAAAGCATAGTGGGCAGTGGCATTGCATTGTGGGTAAAGTCCATTTTGTCAATGACTCTAAAACCTTTTTTGACTCTTCCAAATATGTTTGTTCTCGCGGACGACGTTTTTGTGCTGTGGTGGTCTCACGTGCAGTTTTACTGTGGTGTTAAAGTCCTAAGTTTTGGGAATTATTACCTTTTGTAATCTGATAGGACAGCAGCCTGAGGCTTGTAAATACCTTGTTGAACTGACAGAGCGGCATTGTGTGTAATGTTTAAATTGCCTGCCTTTGCTGTTAATAAATGGTTAACAAATTCAAATCGGTTTTCCGCCACGTGTGTCATGTTTGTTTCTGCTCAGGAACAGTGACTGTCGGCCCACTGTGATATGATGCCCAGCAGTGGGTGGGATACCCAGCAGAGGGTAGCTTTAGCCGTCTTCCTTTTAAGACGGGCGGGAGAGCAAAAGCCGCTGCCATGAGCCGTATTCACAGCTGGCTTCCTTCCCACAGCTGGAACCCCTCTGCTGCATGGAACAAGGGTAGCTCAGTCATTTCTGCATCTCAGCATTAGGATGATGCTTGCTTTTTATATAGTGCTCACAGACAGGGATGCTTGTTTAATTCTCTTAAAATGTTGCAAATTTATGGGTTATCTTATTGACAGCCAATGTTTAATATATCTGTACAGATATTTTCTTTTTATTAAATGTCACTTTTTTTACCGTTTTCTCGCCATTTTTGCTAGTAATTGTAATCTTTGGCTCCCAAAGAGACATGAAACACAAAAGCAGGTGTCACTAATTAAAAAGCACCCAACGAGACGGCTTGTCAATGAACTTTATCTCAGAACAGCTGTTTCAGAACTATCTACAACTGATTTTGTTTCAATTTATTATTACTAATTAATGTTTTTAAAACTACTGATTGTTTCTAATGTGATATATGCAAACAAAAGAATAAAGTGATGATTTTGTTATAAAACCGCAAAATTTGTGACATTTTTTGTGAATTTATCAAGCGGCCCAGGACTGCACGTGACTGCACTTATTCCTGAGGTTAGCAGCTACCTTTTAACTCAATGCAGTGTTTTTAACAAATACACAGGCGATTTGTTTTGTGTGCTGCGGTCAGCTTGTGGTTCCTAATGTTACCAAACTCATACTGCGTCAGTATTACGCAGCAGTGCGTACGCACTGGGCTGAATGTGATGATCGGAGGGCGCTGTGGTTCTTGCACTGCAGTCATGGCGGTCAGATGCATTTTGTGCTCCTTCAGAAACTTTGAAGGCCTCATTTGTTCCTGGAGTTCCAGATGGACGGAGATTGTTAGGACTTTCCCTTCTGATCCGGCAACTGTGCAGAAACGTGAGCGGTACAAGGTGCGTTGGAAAGGTGTAAGACTGTAAGCATGTAAGCATTGCTGTTGTATGGCTGTGGTTATATATCAGGTTTTTTCAGTGTGCCCTGCTCTATTAGAAGCTAATTGTGCCCCTATAACATTTTGGTGATCATGGGGTATAATATTAACATTTGATGCAAAAGGAGCCTGGAAATAAAGGCATGAGTGTTTCTGCATCCATGCGTCTACCTTCAAAAGCTCAGCAATTTCCTACTGAAGCATCTTTTCTGAGAAACGTTGCATGCATGGTACATGCAAAGCTATGAGTTTTTCTATTCCTCACAGCCCAGTGCCCTGGGAATCATCTTCGTTTAGAGCAGTGCTTCCCAGTGCAGTTCTTGGGGACCTACATGCTCTCCTGCCGGGGAGCTGGGAGGGAGCAAAAATGTGGACTGTCTGGCAGGGTGCAAAAACTTGGACTGTGGGTCCCCAGCTGGATTGGAAAACACTGCTAGTCTAGAGGTTTTAGCTGCTGGTGAGCTTCAGTTTTGTTTTTAGGGTTATTTTAGAAACCGGCTAATGTGGTTTGTGATGACGTGGGCAAGAGGCCACTTCATTTCGCAGAAGTTTGCAAACTAAAGATCCATGGGCGGTGTGAACTTTGCCAGCATCGCAGACTGCAGGGTGCCCTGCTGAGGAAGTCAAATCTCCCTGGACGATAAATAGCGGCCCTGGGGAGGCGCTGATTAAGTCCAGAAAGGCAGTGCTTGCGGGTCGGCCCTGAACACAGAGCCGAGCCGCAGCCTGCCTCGTTTTCATGTCTCGCCGACAGGTGCCCTTCGCTTCAAAGGCCGCGCTTTGGAATGCGCTTTCATGCCTATTCTGAATAAAGTCAGCCTTGGCGCGGCGGCCTGTGTGACATCACGCTCGCCCCGCGCCTCCTTTCTGCTGTCCCGTTTCAAGGTGTCGCCCTGGGAGTCTGCTGCTTGCGGTGACCCTGCTGGCTTCACGTCTGTCTTTGATGGATGGCCTTTTGCTCTGGATTAATTATCTCTCTCTGACATATCGTGGGCTTAGAACTCGCCGCCCCCCTCAGGATGTCAGTCACGCTCTGCTGTGGGGGTTCCATTTACCCAGAAGCCCTTTAGGCTGACAAGGTGGCATTGAGTGGGTGGCAGAACTAGCATTCCACCAGGGGGTGGTGGGGTCATATCCATTTATTGGCATCAGACTTTCTGCTTATTCAGAGTGTGATCTGTACAGAATTGACTAGTTAGCAGTGATCTCTGTGTGGGGGGCAGTATTGTGAGCTGGACCTGCCATTCCATCTGTGCTCTGTGGGCAACTGGGAACTGAAGTGTTTTAATGTTGCTGGTTTCGTGATGCGTTTCTGGCCATCCAGCTGTGTGCATATGTCTGTATTACATGCAGGTGTGTAGGCATCACATGAGTTGTGATGGCCTGGGATCCATCCCTGACAGCCCGCTGCCTTATGCCCTTTGATGGTCTGTAGTTATGGAGGATGTTACCTTCTTAAAAATAGACTAGTTTTCTCTGGCCATGTAGATTTCAGTTGTTTCCAGTAAGCTTGTTTTGAAATGAGATATCCCAGAAAAAATGCAAGGAATCTGGAAGGAATCCACCTGGTATCGCATTAGACTTGTTTAAGGTGGATTTGCCATTGTTGGGTACTAGGAGCCTCCCAGATCACATAGAGATGCAGATGTAGCGTAGCGGCGTGTTATCCCCAGCAGCGAGCGAGCGGCCCGGGAGGCCAGTGCTGCCCCGCGGGGAGAACAGGCCCCTTCTGTTCCCTTTGTTATGACTGAGAGGCCGCCTGCGTGCTCTGGTGTGTGTCTGTGTGTGTGTGCATGTGTGTGTGTACAGGTTTTGCTGTACTTGTGAGGACCAAAAGATCTCACAAGTATAGCAAATCCTGAAAAAACCTGACTAGTGAGGCAATTTTTCCGGTGCTCACTTCTTTTTATAAAAATCTGTAAATGTAATCAAAAAAGTAAACACGCGAAAAGGCTTACTGGTACTTACTTAAAATTAGGGTTACGGGTGGGTAAGGGTTAAGGCTGCCGTGACTGGGGTTCGCAGTTTTTCCCCATAGAAATGAATGGACGGTCTTCACTAAGACAGGAATACAAACGTGAGTGTGTGTGTGTCTTTGGGGTTGAGGCTGGGGTTTGAACTGGGAGAACCAGAGGCTGCTCAGTGGTTAAGTTCTATTTTCAGAAGCCGGGCCAAGCGATAACCACTTCCACAGCTGGGACTGCTGGAATCTCTGAGGCTCTGTAGTTTGCTTGGAAAGCGAGGAATTATCCTGACATCATTCCAGCCTCGTCCTGAGGAGCTGCCGTGTGGCGCTGCCGCCGGCCGGTGCTGGTTGATCTTTCCAGGTGGTTTTGCTGTGCGATTTAGAGGGTGACACACTTCGGCACAGAGTAACAGCGCATATGGCTGTTCTGGCTCCTGCCGGCTGCTCTGTACTTCCTGTCCAGTCCTCCATGACTGGATGTCCTGAGCACCGTATCGCCACCTTCTCTCTCAGGGCGAGGGCGACAGCTGCCTAATGCGTATTCCCCTTCTGCATGCTCGGCTCCAAGGCTCCTCATTAGAGGAGCGTGTTTTCCCCTAATGACACTAAGAGGTCCCTAGGGTGTTAGTGGGGGCTGTAATTGGGATCCCCCTTCCGCATATACAGGGCCATATTTACAAAGCCGTTCAGGGTCACCTGCTGTTTTCCCCGGCTGCTGTTCTCACTAGTCTAATGACGGTACCCATCGGTGCCAGCTGGGAATCGGACACTTTCTGTGTCTGCTCCGCCGCAAAGGAAACGCAGCTTCAAATTGAAATACTCATGAGGAACTAATCAGTGGAATGCTTGTCTGGCTGAATCAGATGCCTTATCCACCCCCCCTTACATCCTTCCAGGAAGCGAATCCCAAGCCCGCTTCTCCTTCATTGTGAAGGCAGCATTTTACGCTACGGAAATGCGAGAGCCTAGCTGTAGGTGAATGCTCCCTCCCACTTCCTGCTGAGGAGATGGGCAGTCAGTGGGGCGAACAGGCCTCACCGAAAGGCCGTAGTCTGAGCTCAGAGCTTCCATCTGCTCCTGGGTGGGAAGCCATTCATTTTCACTCCTTTGACCGTTTAGTTTTACATGTCCGGAGTTCTTCATAAGAGCTCCATAATTCCCAGTGCTAGCAGTATACACTGACCTGTCGTCCACAGTGTGCACTTTATATACAGAATTTGCTTACTGCCATTGGCTTTTTCTTTTCTTCCTTTTCGTTTTCCTTTTTTTTTTCTTTTTTTAGACCAATCAGTGCTGAGAACAGGTGCAGACATGTCCAGGGTGATGGCAACGTTCTCGGTGAATCATGGTGGTTTTGGAACGAGACGGTGGCAGATTCTCTGCTTATTTACACAGGCGGGAAGAGAGTGCTGGTTTTCAGACAGCCTGTGAGACGTGCCATTATGGAAGATCAGTGACAAGGGGGGAGGGGGGTTCTGTCTGTCAGGGTTTGGCCTGCTTCTTCCCACCCTCTCAGCCAGGGCCTTGGCCAGAGAATGAGGGTCTTGCCTAGCTAACCAAGATAGGAGCATAAGTAAATGTTGAGATGGGGGAACTTCATTCCTGTCCACTGGTACACCCAATGGGCTGGTTGAGTTGGGCTTGCTGTAGCTTGGTGTTGAAGGACCCATTTTTAAGCAGTGATGCTCCCACAGGGATGCAGAAAGGCTCATGTTCTCTTTCCTGGGCTAAATGTGGTAGGTAGACCGCCAGACCGTGCACTGTAATGGAAGCCACCATCGACCGTGCTTTTGGCTGAAAATACAAAAACAATGTGAACTGATTAACTTAAAGGGGCAGGTGCCAGTTCATGTGGAACGCAGCCCTTCAGCTGGGAATTTTCAGGGCTGTGTCACCTGCCAGATACGGGCTTCGCTCTGCAGGGGTTTCGGTTAATGAATCATGTCTTCTGGCAGATAATGAAAAACCTGCTACTGAGAAGCATGCAGTAGCCTGGCCGTGTGGACAGCCGTGCACAGACAGATGGCCACAGCTGCCCAGGCTGGGCTTACATGGTTGACTGGCTAATGCAGCCCTTGCTACCGGTTTGAACACCAGAAATCCACCAAAATGTTGTAGTTTCGAGTCTTAGGGTGGGTCATTCATGTAGATGAACCTTCATCCTTCAACCCGTCATCTCTGTCTCCTAGAGCTTTGTTTATTTGCCCGGAGTGGTCTGCATACCCCTTGTCCAGGGTTTACCGTCTGATGCATTTAAAGCTCCCCCTGCCAGCAGGTATGCGCAGAGCCGCTCATTGCTGCTTGCGGAGGTGACCTAGCCGCTCCCTGTCTCGCTCTCGCTTTGTTTTGATGCCCCAACGTCAGGCCCGCTCTACTGAACTGTTTCAGAGCCCTGTCAGGTTCTGTAATTCTCTGCAAAGCTTTGAATCTTTGAATCATCAAAGATTCAAGTCTTATCAAGTCAGTATGCCTTGCCTGTGAAGCGGTTTGTTGGCTGGTTATGGTAGTGGTAGCTAAGTACTACTGTAAAGAGGTTCCCACACTGGGGGCTGGTTTGGGGGCAGCAGAGCTGCCGGATGGGGTGCCAGCTCACCGCTGCCATGACGGTTGAGGTGTGGCCGGGCCGATGGAGGAGCTGCTTGCTTCTAAAGTGTGTGAACCTGCCTGGCTCCTTGGCTCCTCAGTTACTCCCAGCTGCCTCTCCTCCCTGAGCACAAAGCAGAAACCAGCAGCACCCCTGGGGAGACTAATCCGCCTCTGCTTTTCAACGTCTGAAACCGCCTCTCTTCCTGGTGGCTGCGGTGACACAGCTTCGCCTGGCTGTCCCTGCCTCTGCCCCGGGCCTTTTTAATCACCCACAGTTAGGGTTAAACTCTCATTTTCCCCTTCGCCAAGTGCATCTTGTTTCACCTTTCTGCCCATTAGAGTTTGCGGGGGTCGCCAACCTGCGTGGTTTCACCGGCCAACGTTTAGTGTTGCTTCCTTTAGGATACTGCCAGTTGTTCTCTGTTTATGTCCCCAGTCTGAGCATGAAGTAGAGTCTGGACCCTGCCAACTGAAATCGGGAACCTTCTCTGGAGGCTCTTAGCAGCTGAAGACACCTGCTGCTGTGACTTTGAGTGTCATATGTTGAGTCTTTGGCTCTTGTCCTTTATTGGGCTTCAGGAACTTACAGGATGTGCTACCCTACCTTCCTCCAGTTGTTCAGTTGGGTGTCTGACTATGCCCAGCCAGAGCAGTGAATGTCTGCCCCTCAGAGGACTTCATTCCTGGCCAGTCCGTCTGCTGTGGCCAGTGGGTCATTTTCCAATCCACTCCAGAGTAGAAGAGCATTTGTGGAATTTCCTTGAGCCCCTCGTTCTTCTTGGGTCTCCAGTTGCTGTTTCGGAGCAGCTGTGGAGGGGGAGGTGTGTGAGTGATTCTGTGAGGCAGTGGTTCTCAAACTTTTTCAGCCAAATACCAATTAGGATCAAACCAAAGCATCCAAATACCACGTGGGTGGTATCACTGTAACCTATATCACAGTAACAAATTACCACAGTCTACTTGCGGACCACTTTGGGGGGACTCAGAGTACCATGGATGATACATGCACCAGAGTTTGAGAAGAATTACTGTAAGGTATCAGACACAGTGACTTTGGTAGATTTCACTGTGGAATGTTCTGTTTACAGTGCCACATATTAGTCATTTAGTCACTTGGATTTTAGAATAACTGGTGATTTCCTGGATTAGCAGAGTTCTCAGTATGTACTTGTCTGCCTGTATCCTCTCAACTGGGACACTGTGTTGCTGTGTGTCGGGTCTGTGGATGTGGATGCTCTATGAAATGCCTCATCAGTCCATCAGTTCCTCCTATGAAGAACATCACGTCCTGAGTTTTTGGTATGAATTCTGCAGATTCTTCTGCAGGTTACTGGTTTTTAAAATGTTTTTTTTGTGTGTCTGAAGACACAATTCTTTGTAATGGAATTGGGATAATCAGCTAGTTTTCTGTATTTCCGTGTGCCAGTCGGGGGCCGAGCCAGGATGATGGTCTGATCTCTGCAGTTCCGCCCCCTTGAGACATGGATCCCTGCAGAATCCTTTACATCTGCTCTCCTGTCATATTCCGGGACGTAAAGTCCCGACTCTGTTGGTTGTGTTGTCACTATAGACAAAACGTGTCACCTAGTAGGGGGCTCGAAGTGCAGGTCCTCTCCGGAATCTGTGTTTTGGGAAGCCTTGCATCGTTCAGCCCCGTTGTGTTTGTCTTTCACAGCTGAGTGAACTTGGTCTGCTCTGAGGGCACAAACATACAGCAGAGGGCATTTCACGGAACCTGATATTCAGGGGCCAGGACGGTGGCTCCCGCTCTCACGCTTACTCTTGGGAAGGGCTGTACATTGAATTATCCTCCGGTTTCCCTCAGCTGGGGTGCAGCACCGTGACACCTGTGCTGTTTGCTCAAGTGGGATCAGCAGCTCGCCAGGGGTTTTCGCTCGGCCCACAGCTCAGAGAGGTTCCGAGCGAGGCACTCAGAGCTGTTTACTGTGGAAACACGCATAAGCACGGATGCACACATAGCCTCCAGTTCCCCGATAAATCATTTCCCCATCTCTTCTAATGTGACCTGAGATGTATCCTGGAACATGCTGGGAGATTGTTGCTGTGTTAAACACAGGTCACTGCGCATCCGGGTCTGGGAACCACCCCGGCGGGTCCCTGCGGCCTACATTTCTCCAGTCCATCCAGATCCCTCCTTATCCAGTTTCTCTCCACTTTTCCACTGGCAAATTAAATAATGCATTTAGTTACTGCACATGGACAGGAGACATTACAGCTATTTATTCTGCTTAAATACTGAGCTATCAGTTAGCAAATGCATGAGGAAGCGTCTGACAAGGCTCTGAGCCAGATGTAGTAGCATACCAGATGGTGCTGAGAGCTGTAGCAAAGCTGTAGTAGTCTATCTGACCCCATATAGTCTCTTCCCAGGGCTCTTTACCCATGTGCGTCTACTTGCCTTCTCTCCCCTGCTCTGCTGTCCAGCCCTTGACCCTCACATTCTGCTGACCAACTGCCCCCCCCACTTCCAAAGCTGTGAATTAATTAGGCTAATCAATCAAAAGATCCAGGCTGAGTGAGATGAATATTTCAGTACCAAGCAGTGAAGGTCAGATGGTGGAGATGAAACCCAGAAGTGAGCTGCGAATGTGGGCGTGAGTGATCATGTGACTGGTGCCTGCTGGTGACACACTGTGAGTGAGTAAGTGTGTGTGTGGGTTTGTATTTACCACATTGTGAAGACCACATATCCCTAAAAATCCCTAAAGTCTTGTATTTTGTTTGGTTACTTATGGTTAAGGTTAGAGTTAGGGTTGGGGTTAAGGGTGTCATGTTAGGATTAGGGTTTTTCCCCATAGAAATGAATGGAGAAGTCCCCACAATGATATGAATACAAATATGTGTGTGTAATAAGCAATAATAAATAACAGAAACACCACATGAAAATGACTAACTTTGAAGTAAGTAGCGCTCAAATACATCCACAGCTATGAAGGTGAGTCATGTTTGGTTGAGTGTCAATTCGCTACTTGTGTTGGCCATAAACGAGGAGTTTTCAGAGCAACACAAGGCAAATGACAGGGTTTCAAAGAGGCTGGATGGTCGGTGCCAAATTATTAAACGTGCAAAGGGGAAGCGTCCCTGCAGCCATGCGCACGTATGCTAAGCGTGGAACAGGAACAGTGGTCGAAGTCTAAGTTCGCTGACCGGCTTAGAGGAAAAGCTGCTCAAAAAAAAACCACAAGATCTGAATCAGCAATTCTGTGTACCCAGTCTCAACTAAAACGGTACATTGTGAGCCGAGTATAACAGGGCAGCCTTTCAGAAACCATTTGCATACAAGGCCAGTTTTTTAAGATGCATAACTAGGTGTAAGGAGCTAACCCTAACCCTGAGAACTGGGAAAAGTGACATATTAGGCACCTTTATCTTACCTTCAGTTGGGTTTGCAAAAAGCTAATCTGTGTGTGTGTGTGTATATGTAGGTTAAAAGAACTAGAAATGTCTAAAGTCTCTTATTTTGTTTTGTTACCCATGGTGAAAGTTAGGGCTGGGTAGGAGTTAAGGTTGTCATTGATGCAATTAGGGTTTTTCCCCATAGAAAAGAATGGAGAATCCCCACAAAGATACGAATACAAACATGTGTGCGTGCACGCTGGCCCCTTGTAGCTTTGGCCCCTGTTTTTTTTTGAGGTTATTGACACAGAAATCATCTGCTGACTTGACCATTTGAATGCAAATGTCATGGTTAAGTGTGGGATGTCACATTCTTGTTGGGAAATCAAGCAAACTGTTTAAATGAACTCCTTAATTTCTGCTCACATGATGGCGGTGTGATGCCGAGCTCCCTGGAGGGCTGGGGGGGGGCAAGCTCTGCAAACTCTAAGCAATTTCAGATTGGAGGTAGATTTAGGAGTAATGAGGTGAAGAAAGTAGCACCATGTCAGCACCGCAACCCCCCCAACACCCCAGGGGGGTCTCATATGCCGGCCTCGCAGCCTCACGTTCCTGTTCTAACCGGCTCTGTTTCCCTTCTCCCTGCAGGTGCTGGCGAATCGGGGAAGAGCACCATCGTGAAGCAGATGAAGTGAGTGGTGTCGTCTTTCCATTTAAAGCCACGGCGACGTGGGGAGGCGCTGACGACACAGGATCGGCGTGGCATGAGTGTGCCCTGGGGAGCCCCCCCTCTCCGACGGCCCCCTGGGCTTCTCCAGCTGCTCCTGTTTCTGCGTGGACTGTCCCGCGTCGGCCTGGATCGCTTGGCTGTCCTGGGCTGTCCCAGACGGCTCCCTTAGGCAGCTGTAGCTTTAGAGGGAGGAGCAAAGTGTACCGGAGCCTCACTCATGGCTCCTCGTGGCAGGAAAGACTATGGATGTGCAATCAGCAGTCCTGAGAGCATCCTGTTGAGTCTGCAGGAGACATGCACTGGAGGGCTCTTTGTGCTTTCCCCAGACCCCAGTTTCCTCCTCCTAGTGCCCTGGTCCTCTCCTTCTACTCCTCTCCTCTGGGTTGACTGGGTTTGCCTCTGCTTGGAGCTGTCAGTTTGTTAAAAGCAGTTTTGCTCTTAATGGTGTTGGACGCCATCATACACCTGACCCCAATCCGCTTCCCTCCACACACTTGGATCTGAAAAGCGTCATTGTCTGCCCACATAACTCTGGTTAAGCCTGGCTTTTCCCAATGCCCCTTTGATTAGTGGGCACAGAGTGCACTTCAGCCGCCGGCCATTAACGCCGCCTCAGAGCCGCTGTTGGCCCGCGGCGCGGCAGATCAATGAGCCCCATTGTCTGGGAGGAATCATCTGCAGGTGTTTACACAGACATTCATTCACCTCGTGTTTGCTGTGAATTCACAGTGGCTGCAGGCCGCTTTTACTGACCGTCGCGTTCCAGGCAGTCTTATAAACGCTAACGAAAGTAGCGTCCTCTCCTACCATTAGCTTTTCACCGTTTCACTTCCTTCTGTAGTTCTACGCACCTTGGACGATTTCCTTTGCTTCTGGGAGGAATCCCCGGTGCATTCTGTCAGCTTCCTGTGTTAGTCCTTTAAGTCCTCTCTTGCCCACTCCCCCTCTCCTGTTGCTCTGAGGTTTGATTAAAAGCATTGTGTTACACACCTCAGAACCTCACAAGCTCTCTGCTTGTTTTATTTTCGGCCTGTGGGCTTGTTTGAGTTTCCCCGGATCCCTAAAAGACCTCCTCTCTTTGTCCTTTACTGAAACTGTTGTTTCGGTCTCTGGTTTGTCTGTCACACGCACACACACACACACACACACACCCGGGGTTCGGTTGGGCTTGGTTTGGGTGTTTAACCTCACCTCAATTTGACTCCAGTACAGTGGATTGTAAATGATGCTGTTGGTGGCATAAGCATCTTAAGAGCTTCTCTGGGACAAACGTTATTTTTAAATTGGACATACACTAGTGGCCAAAATTGTGGAATCACTTCCAATTTTCAGAGATTGCAGAACTTTATTCAACTGTCGCTCCAGTTACTTATTTAATCACCCAATGTATGATTTCTGTGGTGAGATCCACTGTGCTGGTGCTTTCCAAAGAGACTAACTGAACCCACCAATCAGTTACAGTTACAGGGAATCACATTTATGCAGACCTGCTTCTACAGTCGGGTGGCGGCGAGGCAGCATCCCTTCATGTGTACCACCACACTTAACAGACTTTCTGTGTGTTCTCAGGATCATCCACGAAGCTGGCTACTCAGAAGATGAGTGTAGACAGTACAGAGCTGTGGTCTACAGCAACACCATCCAGTCCATCATGGCCATCATCAAAGCCATGGCCAACCTAAAGATCGATTATGAGGAGCCAGGCCGGGTGGTACGTTCAGAGCACGGTCGCATGCACACCACTCTCGCATGCACGGACTCTATGGGCACAGCCCTAATCACAGCCATGACAACCTTAACACCTACCCAACCCTAACAACCATATGTAACCAAGCAATATACAAGACTATGGCCATTTTTTGTTTTTTGATTGCAATCACAGATTTTTATAAAATCGAGCTTCCCCTTGTGGGGACCAAAAAAGTGTTCTGCCACCACTAAATTATTATGGTTTTATCACATTGTGGGGACATTTGGTCCTCACAATGTATACTTGACACTCACTCACACACACACAGACAGACATAGCATTTGCCTCTTCACCCCCAAACCTACTGGAAAAACAGTCTGATGCAACTTGCCTGAAAGCAGCTTTGGATCCTGGGGCAGCACTGATGTTTCCGCATTCCTTTTTACATCAAATCGTGTTCTTGATTACATACAAGCACATGTGCATGTGTGTGACGCCTATAAGCCTTCCCTGTGACCCTTCCTGGTTGGGCTAATATTTAGTTCAAATACAAGAACCCGTGGCCATAGGTGGAAATTAGCTGGAGAACATTTCAAACTGGATTTAAGGAAGCACTTCTTTACTCAGCTTGCAGTTAGAGTATGGAATAGGCTTCCTGATAACGTAGTGCAAGCTCCATCCTTGGGTTCCTTTAAATCAGAACTAGATAAGATTTTAACAGCTATTAGTTAAGTTCTCCCCAAGCAAGCTTGATGGGCCGAATGGCCTCCTCTCGTTTGTATAGTTCTTATGTTCT
>JAODKL010000128.1:25663325-25681013 GCA_026780765.1 Petrocephalus schoutedeni
ATCACCTTTCTTCCCCATTCTGAAGCTCGGTTTGAACTGCAGTGGTTCGTCTTGACCATGTCAACATGCCTAAATGCATTGAGTTGCCACTATGTGATTGGCTGATCAGTAATTTGCGTCAACGAGCAGTTGGACAGGTGTGCCTAAAAAAGTGGCCGGTGTGTGTACATGCATAATAAAGATCTGATGCAATCCTTGTCTAAGGTGGTTCCCTACTTGGCATTCATAGCAGCACTGAGACAGTGGGCATGAGGCTAATGCCTAAGCCTGACCCACCACACTATGATGGGGTGTTTGTCTTGGTGAGAGGAGGCTTCTCTGTGCTGGTTCAGACACTCTTGCGGTGAACTCGTTCCGACGAGAACTGTCATTGGATACGTTTTCCAGCAGTGCCTGATAGCAGCTTACATAGTTTGATCCATTCAGTTGCATGACTTCAACTCTGCCTTTGGGAAACGTACCTCCTATTGAGATGGGGGGGGGGGGGTCTCAAGCATGAGGCAGCAGACCAGACTGAAGTGTGTGGACACCACCCCCCTGGAAGGGTCTGCCTGCAGGGTGAACTCCATGACAGGAAGCAGATCCGGTGGATATGTTAAGGCTAAGCCCATCTGGTGATGAACAAGATTAGATTAAAATATCATTAATGGGTGAAATACTGCAGCACAGAATTGGATGGAAATGAGGCCGCTTGCAGGATCATTGCTGGATGCACTTTGCCCACTTTAAGACGCCATCTGTCGTTTTGGATAGTTGGTCATACTGGCCTGCTATATGCGTCTCTCTCATTCTCTGCTTAATTCTCCCGTTCTGTTAGTAGAGTGACACATCCTGGCACTTTGAGGTTCATGAATGCGGAAGCTGCCCTCTCGCTTGTGCATCCCTGCCTGGACTTCATTAACATGTCTGAAACACACACACACTGCTGAATCTATCAGAATATCATCCACAAAGGGCAGAGAGGGTGGCTCATGCCAGTCAGAGGCAGTCTCCATGCTCTGGTGTGAGCACCAGCTCAGTGTCAGCACTATGATGACCATAATAAGGGTTTAGCTCTTAAAAGTATTTATCTGGTTTGGAAAATGTCCCCAGCAAATCTGAACAAAATGTCACCAACAGGATGCTTTTGAACAAAATGCATCCAGTGACAAAATATGTAACGTTGTGTAATATTATTAGTGCTATCCTGTCATCTGATTCATCTCCTGTCTGCAGCTTATCCAGTTACGCTGGTTCATTTATTAGCCTTCAATTGTTAGTCTTGTGTAATTACTGCTCCTGTTCTGCTGCCATTTGTCTTTGGAACCTCAACAGCTTCTTGAAGATCTGCTCCATGCCTGCTGGGGTCCCCTAGTTCTGTCCCCCTGGCAGTGAATGGGCTCCTTCCAGACACTATGCTGTCTGAGATGACCCTAACCCCAACCCTTCAGCTGATGTCTGTTGCCAGTCCATGTGAGAGTGGTTCACTGTGGTTCATATTCTCAAATGACCTTTAACTCAAGGATCTGCTGATCCACCCCACTGATAACAGCCCGGACACTGGGACCACCAGACTCCTCCATGTTTCTCAGCATGCACCTGAGTTTTGGGCTTCCTCTGCCGCCGTGATGTCTGCGGGTCCTCTAATCAGTAACTGACAGACTAACGAGAGTTTTCACACATGCGAAGCACGGTTTCTTTATCCCTTCCTCCGGGTTCCCCTTTACGCTTCTAGACGTCGTCAGTCAGGGCTGGACGGCCGCGCCTGGATGGATTTGCTGTGGAAGCTCCATCCCCAAGAGACAGGTGATGTCTGAAACGGCACTCCTGTTAATTAAACTGGTGCCTATGAAGCCCCCGAGGTATCGGTGGGCCTGGATCCAGCTTATGAGCAGATTGCTGGGTTCTGGGCAGCCACAGTGTCATTGGGGTAGGGTTTAAAGTCCAGTAGGAAATGGAGCTGCCAAGCAAGGATCATACTGGTGGTCGCTGGTAACTCACCTTCCGCGGGCTGACTGGCGGCGCCACAGCCACACGGCCGTGACGGTGTGCAGTGAGCCAGACTCTCCATCACTGTGTGATGCACTGAACTCAGAGCTTCTGTTCCCACAGGATGACGCCCAGCAGCTGTTTGCCCTGGCTGCCACGGCCGAGGAGCAGGGCTCGCTTCCGGAAGACCTGGCCAGAGTGGTGCATCGGCTGTGGGCCGACGGCGGGGTTCAGGGCTGCTTCACGCGGGCACGGGAGTATCAGCTCAACGACTCCGCCGCCTAGTGAGTACTCGCCTGCCTGCTTGTGTCCACGCTCACCGACGCATGCAGCGATCTCATGTGCTCTGAATGTACATCTTAGGTATAACAGGGAGGTCGCTTCTTTATACGAATGCTTAGCCAGCCTCACAGTTATAAAAGGTATATCATGACGCCAGACTTTACATAATGCAAAGCATAAGCCAGCAGCTCCTAGTGGTATGAAAATGTGTTTTCTGAGCTCTACAAATGGGCCCTGTTAACTCTGCTTTGCCTGGGAAATTATAGTTATGGAACAGTGTCTCACATGGACAATTGTTGGTCTCCATGTAGTGAAGTCATGGCTTTATTGAGTCGCAGTGTCGTGGGAACCTAGAGAACAGTTTAAAGGATGATTCATTGGCATTTTGCTGGGTGGGGAACCGGTTACTTTGGTGTTCATCTTGCAGTTAACAGTGCTGTTTGCATGTGTGCTGTCACTGTCTACTTCTGCTGGGCCTCTGTATAGGCTTGGGTTGATCTTCTGCTCAGACTGCATTCAGTTTCTCTGGTTCCCTAGTAGCTTTTCTACTAGGATTATATGAATCATCCCCTGGTTCCAGGTCTGAACTGCTTAACTGCAGGCATAATGACATTTTCATCCATCTGGTGTCTCCTGGCTACTCTTTCTGGGGTCATGAGTCTTTATCATCTATAAACGGTCATAACTGGGGTTGTTACTACACATGTCCCATTTGATTTACTCTGCATGTTAAAGAACACATATCTAAAAAGCCAGGAACACCTGGAGTTCATGCTTATAATCACAGCTTCCTTTTGCATTTGTAGTTTTTACTGAATCCACCAAATCCCACGCTGGTGTGACCGGCAGCCATCCCCCTGCTGATCTTCAGTGGGGCTTTGGTGTGTTTGAATGCTGCCCAGCGCCACATGGCGGTCTAGCATTCCAGGATTAAATATGTGCCCTTTTCGCAGACCCTGAAACTCGGGCCTATCCAACACGTCATTCTGTGTCCCAGGATAGCAGTAGCTCCAGTGGGTCGATTTCAGGCTGCTGCCAGTGAGACTGCACTTGGGGCTCCACCTCACTCCCAAAATCTTACTGCCTCGCTTCTTCTCTCTCTCTCTCTCGCTCTCTCTCGCTTTACCCCCCTCCCCCCACCTGCCCATAATACAGTCTGCCTGCTGGGCACCAGCCCATACCAAACCTGGCCTTGGTCAAGTGCCGCTCAGTGCTCTGTTTCTAATTGTCAACTTCGTTTCATTGTTGCTGGCTGAAAACATGTGAACTTGACTATTTCTTTGTGAAATGTGTGTGAAACTGATTTGTGCTACTGGCTGAAAATAAAAGTAAAACCAAGCTGAGTGTCTGGCAGCTTATGCCCCCGGTGAAATTGTGTACGACACTTTGAGTCTTCGCGAGACAGCGGTTTGAGCTTCAGCCAGCTGATGTCTGTCCATCTAGAGACAGATGTGAGGAGGCACCTGTGGATGCATGCAGATCACTGATCTCTCTTCCTTCTGCTCCCTCGTCTGTTTCATCCTCTGACAGCTACCTGAATGACCTGGACAGAATAGCCAGAGCAGACTACATTCCCACCCAACAGGATGTGCTCCGTACACGTGTCAAGACCACCGGCATCGTGGAGACCCATTTCACCTTCAAGGACCTTCACTTCAAGTTAGTAGGATATGTGTCATGGCTGGTGTGTGTCAACCTGGCACCGTGTGATGCAGTGTGTGTGTGTGTGTGTGTGTGTGACTCTGATTCTGGGTTACCTTACCGCCCCCCCCATCCAGAGCCTAACGGGGTAAAGAGTCTCTCCCTACTGCCCCCATAGTGCCTGGGGCTGCCCCCTCTCACCCCAGATGTTTGCAGACTTCATGAATAATGCCCCGTGCCAATCGGCACTAATTTCGCGCCTCCTGTCGCCTTTCATCCCGGCGGGTGTGAAGCCGACAACGTGCAAAAATGCCAGCAAATGCCACCTAAATGACACAGTCTGTCACAAAAGCAAGCCTGAGAACAGTGGCCCTGCACCAAGACCCTGGTGGATCTGGTCTGATTCTCCCTGTCAGTGTGAGGAGAAGGTCATTGGTGTAGGAAGACATGACCCCCCCCAACCAATGTAATGATCATGTAATGGTCATAAATGGGGCTAGTCTTCCAGGGTACCAGTTTCCTTGGCTCCCGTTTATCAGTGAGCAGTGAGGGGCTTTTAATTGCAACAGTGGTGGAGTGATGGTGTGCTGTAGCTATTGGCGTTCTGTAATGGACTTTGACTTTTAGACCAGTGTTGCTCAAACCAGTCCTCGGGGGCCCCCAGACAGTCCACATTTTTGTTACCGGGAGCTGGGAGGGAATGAAAATGGACCATCTGGGGTTGGACCAGGTTGACAAACACTGTACCAGGCCATGTGGATGAGGGAATCCCAGGGTACAGACGCTGGGGATTGGCTCCTCCCCACCCTGTTTGTGAGTGCAGTCCTCTCAGATCTCACCTTGGTACATGACCTCAGCATAGCTCAGCTCAGGGTCCTACCCTCATTGCCTTTCTCACTCCACCGTCCCAAATCGGTCCCCGCGGTTACTGCTGTTTGTTGCCGAACCAGTGGAGTGAGTGTAGGTTTTTTGCAGGGTGACTAGTTCTTAGGAATCCAATGAGTGTTCTAGGGAAACGACATAACTGTATGCAGGTGGTGCATGTGGAAACATGACCAATGACACAATTTCTGTGGTGGATTACACCCAAAACACGTAGCAGAGTGTTATTGATTTCCCACTAAGCAGAGGTACGAGGCGGCCAGGGGACAGGCCCTGTGAAGCAGCCTCTACAGCCCGAGTTCTGCTCTTGTCACCGATCCACACTTTGTTTCTGGGCGAATGAGCCCTGTGACTGGTGATCTAAGAATTCTGCGTCTGACTGGTCTCCTCCTGCAGGATGTTTGACGTGGGCGGCCAGCGCTCTGAGAGGAAGAAGTGGATCCACTGCTTTGAGGGCGTGACCGCCATCATCTTCTGCGTGGCCCTGAGCGCCTATGATCTGGTGCTGGCCGAGGATGAGGAGATGGTGAGGCGTTGCACTCTTCCTCACAGCCGTACTCTACTGTACAGTGTGGGATCCCACTTAAGAGTAGAGGGAAAGTTACCCTGTGGCTCCCCTGTGTGGACTTTTAGCAATGGGACAGTCATTACCATGGGGTAAGGCTTCATGAGCGTGTGGCCACATGTAGCTGTGTGAAGTTACCGCAGTACCAGAAGTATCCAGAAGGTGGTGTTCCCACTCTGATCTACCCTCTTAGCCAAATGGTGTCAAGCATTTTATTTCAGTAGTTTGTTTGTTCTGGCCGGTATGTTCCTGGGAACATTCACCATTTCTGCACAGAACAGTGTTTGCCAACTAGTGGCCAAAAGCACAAGAAAAGCTTTTGCTGAGCTGCCCCCTTTCAAACGTCCTGCGTCTTCCCGCACAGAACCGCATGCATGAGAGCATGAAGCTGTTCGACAGCATCTGCAACAACAAGTGGTTCACTGAGACCTCCATCATCCTGTTCCTGAACAAGAAGGACTTATTCGAAGAGAAGATCAAACGCAGCCCCCTGACCATCTGCTTCCCGGAGTACAGCGGTACTGTACAGCTTCATTTCAACGTGTACCCTGAGAATCCAAAACCATTTCTTTGCCTGTTATTACCTTTTGCAAGAATATGACTTTGGCTAAGCGTCGGGTATTACTGATACTGAAGCTACCTTTACTGTATGGAGGTCTTGCGTATAGCTTGTCTTAACATGAGACCCTTTGTACAACATCCAGGAGACAACAATTACGAGGAGGCATCCAGCTACATCCAGTCCAAGTTTGAGGATCTGAACAAGAAGAAGGAAACCAAGGAGATCTACACCCACTTCACCTGCGCCACGGACACCAAGAACGTGCAGTTTGTCTTTGATGCAGTCACCGACGTCATCATCAAGAACAACCTTAAGGACTGCGGCCTGTTCTAGTGTGGCGGCGGTGGGGTGCCGAGGTAGGCCAGTGCTGTTGCCACGCACAGCACCCGTTCACACTGACTCATTGTGCGATGAGCACAGGAGGCAGTCTTTGAATATCTGGGATGAAAATGCCTACAGACATGTGAGATGTAACACGGTGTACATTGAGTATGCTGATAAGTGTATGAAACTTTAACTCTGATCCTCATGTGAAGCATGCACAGTAATTGTGAGACGTGTAAAATTTTTATGCTTACACGTAAAATGTGCATCGAGACACTTAAGATGAATATGAGTATATACAGAAACGTTTTCGCCCACTTCCCCTTCCTGCGCACACATTTCCTTGCTTGTTCTCACACATTCTGCCTCCGCCACTCATTTGGACTTCCACTGGACTTACTTTGTATTTCTGGTTGGAGGGTTACCCAGACAGCTGATCTCCTGACATGACCTGCTTTCACACCTGTGCCCCTTGCAGGATTACTTGAACGGCTCTAAGAATCAGAAGGATGACGTGAGAACGTGAGGACAGCCCTGCCTGCACTGGCCTGCAAGGAATTCCTGCTCTAATCTGCTTCGGCGTGTAAAACAGAGACTTAACCAGAGAAGCTCGCAGAATGTCACCACAGCCGATCTCCTGCTGCCGCATCTCCTTCTCTTTTTGTGGTATTCTGTTGTATGTTTGATATTTAATTTTAAGGGGGTTTTCCATATATTTTTTTAACTCCTTGGGCTACGACCACAGATTAACAATTTTTGTTTCTTTTGTCGTTTTTCATTCTTTAGCGGACGCAAAAATGAAAACTTTTATATAAAAAAAAAAAGCATTTATTTTACTTTTTCCAAAATGTGGTGTGCAGATTTGATGGAACTTTTAAATTACGACGAGCTTATTTTTTTTATTTTTTAAAAGGAGCTGGGCATGATTAGAAAAAAAAAATCTGAATGAGAAGAAAATGCTTTTATATGTTTACATGAAGTTGTCGTTCTTAGCTTCATCACCCTTTAGTCCTGTGTGACTGTTGCTAGTTGGATATTGGCTCCGGAGTACACATGGAACAGTGTATCATTCCTTTATAAATGAAAAATAACTAAATTACAGAGCGAAGAAACTACAAGATCTTAACTGGTATTTAAAATGTGTATTTACCTAACATTCTTTTTTAATTGTTACATTCTATATCTTTGAAAGTATGTTCTGTGCCTTGACTTCTGTTAAAATTTGACTCCTTAAATTGCTTTAACAGTAGTATAGACTTAACGTAGGCCTAATTTCCATTTCACTTCCTACACATTGCTGAAAAACAAGGTTAGTTGTTACGACAGAATCTAACACAGAAAATGGGTAGTGTTGTTTTCATACCGGAAAAAAAAAATCTTTTAAATGATTTTAATTTAAATAAAAGTTGCCATTAGACTTCTCCTCCCTGTGTTTCTGTTACCGTGCTCCTGAGTCTGGTCCTGAATCCCACTGAAGAACATAGACAGAGGTTCAGCATGTAGAGGGCAAGTCACTTGTACCTGTGTGTCTCCGCGCTGTGGGTTCACAGCTGGTTCTGGAAAGGTCACAGGTAGTAGAGGATGACTGTGGTTGTACAAGGGCCTTCAGGACAATTCACATTTTTTAGATTAGAAGGTCTTGGACACACATACAGATGACAGCAGCTGGGACAGAGAGCAGGACAGCATGACCACAGGCCCAGAAGAATCTCAGAATGACAACCTCTCAAGTTCCCTTAGCAGACCACAAAAAATCATATGTAGATTATATATTTTCTTAAGCTATCTAAAATTTCTTAAGCTATCTACAA
Organism: Petrocephalus schoutedeni; assembly: GCA_026780765.1. NCBI lineage: Eukaryota > Metazoa > Chordata > Actinopteri > Osteoglossiformes > Mormyridae > Petrocephalus > Petrocephalus schoutedeni. Next base: position 25,671,361 of record JAODKL010000128.1, read on the forward strand.
AAGGACCTCACATATAAAACATGCAGCTGCATCACATTTCAACAAGAAAGAGAAGATGACGCCTTATATAATGATATCAGTGTATAAACATGTATTTGTCATGTTCTCAAATGTGTAGAATTCTAAGTTTAGTGTCTAAACATGAAACACTTGGGATCTGCAGTAAAATGCACCAAATGACAACATGGTCATAATGTCTCATTCTTTGGACTGTGCTTTTGCTGAAGCGTTATATGGCTTAGAAAGGAGACCAAAGCAGCTAATTCAAACCTTTCGGTGTGGCTTTTTAAACCGCTCCAGTCCAGGACCTCACACCAAAAACGGACATTTCACCCCCCCCGATGTAAGTCACTTGCAGGATTTTCACTGAGCACTTATTTGTTTGTTTGGACACTAAACCTTAGTTCTGTACAAGTGTGGTCGAACAGGTAGCTCCGCCCTAAAGCATATGACAAAGAATGCATAGGGTTAAAGGGTAGGAGTATCGAATAATGTTGCTTATTTTCCTCAGCTTTTGTCCTAATGTAATTAGACCCAATTAGTCATAAGGTACACCTGCGGGACAAACCTCACTGACGAGCAAACATGCACTGCCCATCTCGCACAGTGCTTAACCAGCTCCACAATTTTCCCTTCAAGAGACCCGGAAAGAAAACCAGAAAAATCCCTAATCAGGTGCCTTAACACTTGCACTTATACGGAAGTATTTCGACTACTTTAAGAATCAGGGACAGATCATACAAACTCGACAAACGGCACATTTTCAGCTTAATCATACATACTACTTAGCGCTCTTCTTTGGCTTCTTCGGGAAGTCTAATGGCGCCATCTGTTGACATCTTGGAGAAATTATTGTTCCCAACTTCTTTCTAACTAAAATGGACTTCATCTTCGTTCACCTACTCTTAGCACAGACTACCTTAAATCTGCCAACTAACCCAAAAATTCTGCTTTGTGATCAAGGCCGCAGGAGTGTATGGTAACAGCATACTCTGCAGAAAACAAATTATTCCCCACTAAAAAGGTAAGTAAAACACCAGTTCAAAATAAAAAGTAACAGACAACGTTGTGGTTATATGTTTTTTATGTCCTCTATAAGCATCGCCTTCTGTACCCCGGGAAACATGCCCATTTCACAGGGGATGAACCAGATGGATCTAGGCGATTCTGCTGTGGAGGCTGTACATATCCTGTCTGTCCACCCTATGTCATTCAAGGTCACTGAGTTATGGCATTCCAATCCTTACTCCATGTCCAGCTTTAATACTCATCACAGCGATTTTTAAAATAACATTCTTTGTTTATCCTCTGACGCCTTCTGATGCTTGGACGCCCTTACAGTGCTGACTGTCATAGCGGATTTGCCGGTTTGTTTGATGAGGATGGGGGTGGGGGGTCAGCACTGAGGGCTGCTTTCAATGCACATTTCGGGACCATGTCACCATGTCAGTGTACCCAGACTCTCCTGTGCCTCAGAAGAAGATTGCTTGTGTTTTGTAACTGTTCACATTACAGATGTTTTTATTTTATTATTTTTTTAAAGAATTTTGAGTTGGCAAAACATTAATTTTTTAATGCTTTTTGATATACTGAAAGGGATATTGGGGAAAAAACTTGAGGTTTCAGCTGTTATTAATGATGCTGCAGTAATAAATTCCAATAATGTAAAGGGAGCCGGACCGGTCGGGCTGCACACTGGCTGCTTCTGCTCTCCCTCATTTATAAACATTAAGCTCTCTCCCTTCCTGAATAAATCCAGATGGTTCATTGCTGACTGCCAGTTCAGTATTGCAGAAATGTAAACTTACAGCATGGAAGTGGTGCCACGTTTTCAGATAGAATGTGAAATTAAAATATGTCATAACGTGACTGGTTACTCTGTACTGTGGGTCATTTAATAAATGCAATTATGAGCTCGGGAGTAAACGAGGAGTAATGTAATGGTGAGGGTGATGATGCCTGATTCACACGTAGGTGGCTCTCCATTTCTCTGGCTGCATAAGAAAACCGCCCTCTGCTACAAATGGATGTTGTTGCCATCATGAATAGTAAAGAATAGTAAAATATGATATCATATAGGATAGGTCTTAATAAGCATACATCTTTCCCGTAATGAATAAATACCACTGGAACACAAGGCAGAAGATGTCAGTTCATTATATAATGCAATTTTAACTAGCTGGAGGAGTGACCCGCGTGTCCAGGTCACTGGTGGCAAGTTCATTTGCTGACGATATTAAACATTTTGAGAGTAGATATGTCACGGCAAATGGCAGAATGTTGGTTGCTTCAATGGAGCCAGCTGTGAATAATGACCCTGTAATATAAAGTCTGCCACCAGGAGGTACTACAGGCAAACATGCCATATTCAACCTCACCTTGCTGTCCTATACCTGCTTCGCAGAGCTTATGTGTACCTAGGTAAGTTACGCAACATTAGGATTTTCTTTGATTCTGGTGTGTTTAAAACCATCCAGCCCCTAGAGTGGGAGTTCAAGGTGATGCAGGTTGAGGGTGCCATGCTTGTTCAGATCTTGCCCATAGTGTACTAACAATATGTTAATAAAGTACCAGGGCACACATATAAACATAAAAGCCAACAAGGCAGATTCAGGTGTTTTAATGCACATATCAGCAGCCCTGAATGTGAAGTAGTCTGGTAGTCCTTTGTAAGTGGTGTTTCGGATGATGATATCAAACACTGTCAAACATATTATATATGTTTTTCTTTCTGGGGGTGCAATGTGACAGAGCCCAACCAGTCATTCATCCAAATAAAATAAATTAATATGTGTAAATACATTTCCAAAAAATTATTGCAGTAACCACGTTTTCAAATATAATTTTAATTGAAATTAAATTTCATTATATTTAACGTGGTTGAATAGCATTTTCATCTGACCAGGAGGGGGTGCAATGGCACCCCTGGTAAAATTGCGGAACAGCAAAGGCGGATCTGTACAAACAGTAATTCAGGGCTTCTCAAACCAGTCCTCAGGGACCCCGAGGCGGTCCGTGTTTTTCCCGTCGCCCAGTTCCCTGGGAGGCTTGAGAGCGTAATTTACCAGTCGCGGTCAAGCCGCAGTGCTGCGCCGCACGCATGCTTATTTAAAACGTGCATTTTAAAGTGTTACATTCAGTATTTAGTAAGCAAGTAATAAGTAAATACATTTCAGGTGATTACGTTTTTCGCGTGAAGAATCGTGAGAATGTACACGTTGATCATTGTACTTTCTGGGCAAGGGGTTGAAATTTTATAGTCCTTAACCGTCTAGCGTGGGGATGAAATCATGTTTGTGTGTAAAGCAGTTTGCACATCATCATCCATTGTAAAGTTGTCCAAGTACTGACCATTCTGCAGACACCCTAAACGGCTTTCATTGACCTTCTCTACATTACCATACAAATGAAAGTCCACTGTCCGCTGTACAAAAGCTGTTCGCCACATACGGGACTGAAGCTTTATTCTTCACACTGCACATGTGCAATCCCCCACTTCCATTGTTGGAGCCTATCCCATTTGAGCAGTACGCTTTGACATGTAAAGCGTTTATTTACTCAGGAATGTCGCGACTGATTCGCGGTGGTTGACAGTGTTATTGATTCGTATTGTTATTGAGTGATCGCCTCTTCACACCAACCTTCAGACCTCGACATGCCCGTGTCACTGAAAGAATGGTCATACGGCCGCCGCCCGGTAGGGGGCGACCAAGACACAGTGATGGAAGTGGTTTAGGTCCCTTTCTACCTCTGTCGTGGTCCTATGACGTGCAGTGTAACTTAGGTTCAGACTTTGCGTCTGATGAAAAGATAGATAGACAGACAGACAGACAGACAGACAGACAGACACTATTGCCACGGATAACGATTATTACATCACGCTCCTTTAGACAAGTATGCGAAAATCATCTTGTATTTATAAATGAAAAAGGCTTTCCTTCATATCATGCGTGTAGGCAAACTGTGGAAGTCATCAGATAGATAGATAGATAGATAGATAGATAGATAGTAGGCTCTGCTTTTTAATAGATAGATTTTTTTGTTTCTTATCCCATTATATTTGTTTGAGGAATCTTTAACCATAACCTTTTCATTTTCCGATTTTATTTACTACATTTTTATGTTTAGATGTAATTATGCATTACATCTACGAACATCCGTATACATCTATACATGCAATCAAATTTAATTAATCAGCTTGACACATAATTTCATTCTTTTTACCTAAGAAAAAAAGTGAAATGTCCGCTCATAAGACAGACTCGTGACTCGAAATAAAATGGTCCGGTGTCTTAAATGTAGATTATCGTTTGACCAACGCTAGTCATGTGGCTCAGTGGGCACATTTAGTAGATAACATGTAGTTTCTTAGGTCATGTGAGCACAGTCGTTTGACAGAAGTCAATCGCTTCTCATTGTTTGAACTTAATAAAAGTTTTGTCCAGTGATACTACTTAACTGTTTTTTTCTCCGATGAGCGTCTCTGCATTCGCTGGTAACGAATATAGTGTAGCGGGGGCGTCTCTGACGGGACGGCAGCTCAAATGTCAGGCCCCTCCCGTGGGCTGCCTCTCTGACTTGCAGCCTGCAGGCAAGATAGGGCCAGACAAAACCGCTGGAGACCGAGTGCTGCGGAGAGGTTTGAAGAGATTGGAAACAAGACCTGCTCAGCGGAGTCCAGTGATCCCGTGGGCGCCTCCCAACCGGACGGGCTCCGCCTGCCCAAAGACCGCTTCCAGAATAAATGTAAGTGCTGATATAAATACGAGTATAATTTCAAAGTGTATAATGCGGTAAATCGCATGCAGAGCATTGGGCTGAAATATGATGTTGTTATCTTTCTTTTAGGAAAAGACACTGGATTTAACTGTGGAGTAGCCTGGAAGCCGAATGGTAAGTTATATTAATAAAATCTTTAAATTGGTGTTATATTAATGAGTACAGTTACAAACCGTAGATGAATAAATGTCAGTTGCTCGCTTTAACTGCAAACCAGCGTGCGTGGCCTGCTTTCAAGAATATATGGGAAGTACATTAATATAAATCGGTACAAAAGACAAGTATAAAAGCGTTTATTAAAGTGTCTAAAAGCACTATAAATTCATTGTCTCTATCGCATTTTATTTCTAATCAGCATTCTAACAGGGATCCGTAATTATTTAAAAGTCTTGCCGTCAGATTGCAATATAATGCATCGCGCAATGCCTTATTCATGTGGTGCACTTTCTGGGTCAGTTTGCCTTCTTAGATTTGGGTTGCGGGGCTTCAGTCTTTAAATTAAGAGATTGCGCACTGGTTACAAAGTGTTCCGCGTTTTATATATTTTGTCATCTCCAGTGAATGTTAGTAAATAGAGGAACATAATTGCACTTGGCATGTCCTCTGCACATGGTGCCACATGTGTAAGGTAATGCGCTCCGCCGGCGCCCAAATTAATTTAGTATTTCAGGAACACCCTTGTCACAGTGCGGTATGAATGTGTTATATTACAGTGGGCAAATGAATATAGTATAACTGTATTTTTAACTGTAAAATGAGGTATACGCAGAAAGGCAGACATAACTGGAACATTTGGAGAAGGATATAGCAGGAAATCTGGATGGAAATATATGTGTCTCTTGAAAAACGCGTTTTATGAGCTGCTTTAATGGCAGCGGTTGTGAGCTTATTATTTCGTATTTTATGTAACTGGAAGCGGGTTTGGTGATCGACATAATCATGCATTGGCAACTAATATTCCACCCACATGCGGATTTTGTGCAAAAACCAGAAGCATCGTGGTAATTTCACATTTAGTTAAACGTGTCTTATGAGTCTTGCGTAATCAAATCGTTTAGTACGGTTTGTTTGTTTGTTTGCTTTCAGTCCCTCGGCTGTGTCATTTCTCACTTTGTGGTTCACGGTCAGATTGTGCACAAGGACAGAGGGTCGTGGTGACAGCGCTATAGGAGCAGCTGCGGGGAATCATGCGTTATATTCTTCCACAGCTTTGACTCATCCCACTTCTATTCACGATTTAGGTGCTATTATCCACGAAAATCAGATACATACAGATCGTTTTTAAACACTGCATTAGGGTGATGCAATCCAGTTATTGAGCAGTAACTCAATATACAAAATAAACAGAACTGTCTCCATTTTTTTAATGTACAGCCAGATTTTTAGTAATATTGCACTGCCCCAACCCATTTGGAAACACGTCAAGTGTTTTGTAAGAGAAAATACAGTATTCATCCCGTCTCGTAGTGCTGTCTTGGTAGGTGGGTACCTACCGTATAATTGCGTATACACATTTCTCCTCTGACTAATGGGCATTTCTAGGTGGGTATACGGTAAATCCATCTTTAGAGGTGGGTACACCCGCCCCCAGGGTGATTCCTAGCAGGGTCTGTGCCTTGCTTTATTTCTAAGTGCGCTTTCACTTCCCCGCGGGACGGTTTGGTTTGGACCAATCAGAAGCGCTTCCGCCTGGCGAGGCGCTGCCGTTGGCTCCTGCCTTTCAGCTCGAGCGCCTTCCTAAAGTCGCCGCTCCGTGTTTCTCGCCACGTCTTGATGCTTTCATAGGAGCTTAAAAAAAATTGGATTGTCAAAGATTCCAAACTGGCTATGTTCATGTGTACATTTTTATTACAAATCTGTAGCAGCATATTTCACAATTAGAATTCGACATGAGCTGACAGTGGGCGTGGGAAATGCAAAGTAGGTGTGGGATTTTTAAAAATGAGCTTTCGTCACAATGCAGCAGAGAAGTCCGGCTGGTATATCAGGTCCCAGCAAAGGGATGCTGTGGCAGAGTGCCTGACTAATGAGGAAAGGGGCATGTTACTTCAGCACACAATCGAAACTGTTAACCGCCCTGCAAGCCCGGGCCTGTCTCAGAGCCCATTTCAGCAGCTGGCGAGAGGCAGGAATTGGCGGCAAAATCTCCTGTCGAATACCATCTGCGGCGTAGCCGGGTTTGTCCTTTAAACGCAGAGATGTGCTCTGCTTGAATAAGTCACGCGGCCAAGGCAGGGAGTGCGGGTAACATGAGCTTGCAGCCCCGGATACAACCGGCGTGTGTCCGCCTGTGTCTCACCATCTTTCTCTCACCCCCCAACAGCTGTGCCTGCAGGACTCTGGGGACTGCTTCCAGCAGCAGGTGGCATACATGATGAGGTCTTTGCAGGACCTCAAGCAGATGAGGAGGGTCTGCCCACCCCACCCGCCCCTGTCGTCGACGGCGCTCAACCGGCAGCAGAGGGAGCTGGAGCGACGAGCTGGTCTGCGAGTGTCGGAGGCCAGCGAGGCCAGCACCTACGACTCAGCCTGCTGCCTGGCCAGCCCGGTGGAGGAGGAAGAGGAGGAAGGTGGGGACGGAGGCAGCCCGCTGAGGCTGGCCTCGCCCAGCAGTGAGAAGAGCCTGGAGTTTGACTCCGGGTACTCAGAGGCATCGTGGCAGGATGACCCAGTAGTGCTGCGTCGCACACGCAACGTGCGCGTGTCCTCCTCGGCCTGCCTGCGCACCAACCGGGCTCCCGGCGGGCGCGCGCGGCCCAAATCCACCTCCGACGCCTGTCTGGAGCACTGGACTTCGTTTGAGGCTCATGACCCGGAGGACTGGACAACTTCTCTCCTGACCCGCGGTCGGAACAGACAGCCTCTCGTTCTTGGCGACAACAGCTTTGCGGACCTGATAGAGAACTGGATGGACTTGCCGGAGAATCCGGAGCCGACGGAACTGAGGCCCGGTCCCGGAAGGCGGATGGCCAAGGGCTGGCTGGGCCACGTGCGGCGGAAGCTAGCGGGCATGTCGAAGAACGTGGAGGGCTGGGGGAAACTTGGGGACCTTTCACGGGGGGGCAGGACTGCGGACCCCCCAAAGAGACTCTCCTTCCCCCTAGGTCTCCAACCCCAAGCCCCATTTTTCCACCAGTCACACACAGGCTTAAACCAGCTGGGCATGGAGTTCTACCAGTTTGCAGCCCTGATGAAAACAGGCAGCCGGCAGCCAATCATCTGCAACGACATAATTGGATACATCTGACTGGTGCCCAGTCCACACGCTGCTCACAATTGACTGTAGTTTTTGCTAATAATGTTATATTTACACTAATAACGTTTTAAATAAAATTATCATTATGCAATGTTTATGGCATTTTCCTGACTCATAGCTCTGTGGTTTTCCACACCTCATTGCTTAACCTGTTAACACTGTCAACTTGTCAAGTTCTGCTTTTTATAGGTTAACAAGCAATACGGGGTCATAAAACAAATCCAGTGATGGCGTGCGAGCACCCGCCGGTTTCGCTTTTAGTTTTCTACCCATGTTCAGTTATACTGTGTGAATCCTGGGTGCAGTGTGGTGCCTAGCAGCCCCTGGCTACATAGTGGTCCCCAGGTGCAGTGTGGCCCCTGGCTGCATAGTGGCCCCTGGCTACGTAGTGGTCCCCGGGTGCAATGTGGCCCCTGGCTACATAGTGGTCCCCAGGTGCAGTGTGGCCCCTGGCTGTTGTCTGGCCCCTAGCTGTGTCATGGCCCCTGGCTGTGTAGTGGCCCCTAGCTATGTCATGGCCCCTGGCTGCTGTCTGGCCCCTAGCTGTGTCATGGCCCCTGGCTGCAGAGTGGTCCCTGGCCACATAGTAATGGATGTCATATTTCCATGGACAGGTTATAGAAGCCCATCTGGAGTCTGGTCACACTGGACTGTTGCCTTTAATCCGTTCAACATTATGCGTAAGTGTGAGGATAAATCAGAGGGGTAAAGCTGACTTGGCTTGCTACCCTGCCTACACATGGCCTTCCTCTGTAGTGCTGTATCACTAACAGAGCCATAACAGCTGGGTTTTCACTGGTTAATGCTCCCGGTGGCTTTAAGTTGAGTAGCAGGAGCTGAAGAGGAGAAGGTCAGAAGCTGGCGCTCCAGTGCGGCTGACGGCACTGCAGGAAACATGCAGCAAACACGTGAGCCGTATGAAGACCCACCATGTACATCACACCAGGAACGCAGAGAGGTGGAAAACACATGAGTATGTTCTTTGGTGGGGAAGGCCACTCTGTTTACTCCGGGTTTTCCATCGACATGGAGATCGTTACATTTCGCTGGCCCCGCTTGTCCGACTCGGTGCGTGGCGAGAGAGAGAACGTGGAGCTCAGTCTGGCTGCCCACGCTGACCCTGACTGGCGGGGAAAGTGGAGCCTTTTCCAGTGTTATCGCAATGAGATGATAATGGATGAGCGAAAGTCCAAATTAGCACCTAAGGATGTGACAAAGTGGAGGGGGGCATGATGGAGTCTGCGGACGGAGTGGATTCGGGAAGACGGAGGAGTGTGTGGAGGAGGAGACAGAGCTGCACTGTTTATCTTATAAAAACTGGAGCAGAAGGCCCTGTCTGCTCCGAGCCAGAAAGCGTGGCAGCATCCTCCAGCTGGCTAAATTATGGCTTAAAACTCCGCGACTCCCTTATTTTTATTAAGAACAGACTCGGCTGCTTGGCCATTTATAACATAAAAGATGAGGGTATGCCTGCCTGTTCCACCCCAGTGGATCTCGATTATCTTACTGCATCGGCGATTTTTTTTCAGATTAAAATGATACCCGGGGGCCAAGAATGGGTCGGTGAGCACCACCCAGATTCTTGGGCACATACAATATAGAACCAAGAGGAACCCAC
>JAODKL010000128.1:25681113-25702467 GCA_026780765.1 Petrocephalus schoutedeni
AATGGAAAGTGGAAAATGATTTGCAGGTAGATGCTTGGCAGGGTCGGCAGGAGAAACAGCCGTGTTATTTATGTCCTGTGATCGAGATGATGGAATGCTAGCAGACCTCGCAGAAGTCTGGTCAATTCCAGGTCTCTCAGGACTTGTTACTTGTTGCAGACATGCTGTATGCCCCCCCCCCCCCAACCCCCCATGGAAAAGCACAGCTGCAGAATCAAGCCAATCCAGCAAGTTAGGACTAGACTGATCGATGGGAAGCGGTGGTCCATCAAGGGGGCTTATCAATGGCATATGGCAGTTCTCACATGGGAGGGAGGGGGTTCTTGTATTAATAAAGATCGAGAAGACTGGGACAGGTGTGCTGATCTATGCTTGCTATATTTACTGATATTTATGGGGAAAAATTATACAAATGGTTGTTCCCAAATAGTATAAAACAAAACTTGCATCTATAACTTCTGCGCTGGGTAGCAGTCCCTCAGTCGCTGCGCCCCTGAGGTTACCTCAGCCAATAAACAGTCCAAGTAAAACAGAAATTCCCAGTGAATTCCTGAGTTTGAATAGAAACCAGCAGGCCCTATCCCTCGCAAAGCTCTCTCTCTCGTCAGTGGTCGAGAGTGGCCTAGTGAAGAGAAAGACGGCTCCTTCTCTGGAGGCTTATGACATTTGAGCACAAGAGTAAGTTTAACCAGCAGGAATGTAAACAAATGGAAGGGTTAACTGAGCCACTAACAAGGTCGTGACTCCCCAAGAATGAAGGTATCACCAATATGCAAGAGTTTCCTGCACCATGCACAGAGCTGCATGGACCCTTGAAGGCAGAACCAGTGGGGTCTCAGATCTTGGCGAACTGGACCTGTGTCTGTCTCAGGGCTGTCTTTGGGATTGAGGCAGAGTGTAGAACAAGATGTTTGCTGATGTCACGACCGAATGCGTTTCACCTCTGACAGGGATGCATACCTCAGCTATTCAGTGAGTCACATAAAAAAAATAACATTTTAAGCAAAACGGTCCAGGGATTGAATATCTCGGTGGTGGGACAGTCCTGTTTGTCATGTGTTACCCTGAGCAAAATGTAGATATTTTATGAATAGTTTAAGCAGGGGAATATCTTTCCATGCAAACTTTTAATGAATCTGGTTGACCAAGAAGGCCCAGGTATGTTTCTGTTTTAGAAGGGTTTTTCTAGAGAAATACAGGCCCGAAAAAAATGAAGAGACCACAGCACAATTTTTTGTTTCACTCATTTCTCAATTTACGCTTATGCATCTGCATAAAATATACATTTTTTTTGCAAACTGGAGTCTGGTTCTTTTCTGTTTCTCTTTAATGAAGGTCTTCTTCCTTGCTTTATGGGACTTCAGTCCTGCTTCTAGGAGCCTGATACTAACTGTCCTAGCAGTGCAATTCACACCACTTAATGTTTCCCATTCCTTATGAAAGTACCTTGATGTCATCCTCCCATTCATGAGACACTGCTGGATAAGTTGCCGGTCATCTCTGGCATTAGAAAGTCGCTTCCCCCCTCTACCTGGCTGGTTTCTGGTCATTCCCAGTGTTTCCTGCTTCACATTGTTCTTGTGTAGGCTACTGCTGTCTTAGAAACGTTGAACCTGGAAGCGACCTGCTGCTCAGTGTAGCCTTCTGCCAGCAGAACCAGGATTAAACCAGGATTTTAAAATACAGATTTTATTTTTAATTGTGCTGCGGTCTCTTAATTTTTTCCAGAGCTGTATATCTAATGTTCTTTATTTTTTCCTTGGAAGAACAAAAGATAAAATATTATTCACTATGTTGAAAGCAGTAGATTGTGGGCTTATTGTTTGCTGACAGACATGTTTAACAATCACTGTGTTGCTTAAGCGAGACTGGGACTCACTGCAGTTAACCCGCTCCCTGCTCCTCCATTTGGTGGTAACTTTCCCCCGAAAATCATTACGTGACTCTTTCATATCATCTGGTGAGACATGGACACACCTGACAACCAGGTTACAATGGGGTGACAACCACAGGATGTCATTGTGGTCGTCCTATACGGCGAACTTGTGAATGACATTTTTACTTCGCATGAATGGAAGCTGCAGGTCATGACAAGCAGTGATTTCTTTATAACTTCTGAGTTTCAGAAGCCTGTCATCTGAAAACTTCCCACGTGGAACTTTGCTTGGAAACATAAATTAGGGACTTCTAAAGAAGGAAAATACTGGTTGGTGTTTTCCCATTTAAATTGCTTGTTTGTGCAACCATATATATCAGGACGAAATACCTGCTTAAAGAAAGTGTTTGGTAAGGCTCTTCCTTAATCCTTTGATGAAAACTAAACACCAGAAAACTGGGGGCGAAACCAAACACATACAGGTTAACCATTTTCCTGTTCCCGTCAAAAGAGACACTGGCCCTTCACAAAATGCTAGGAGAAGACTGGTAGGTTATATACCCAACAGGATTTAAGATGAATGCATGGAAAGCTTCAAAACCCGCCGGGGTGACATGCAGAGTCATGCCGCATCAGTGAGGGTCGAGCTAGCATGCACATGACCGCAGGTAACTCGCCGCATTTCTGCTATGCTCTGAAACTGTTTCGCAATACAACCGCTTCCCAGCATAGTCTAAGTGATGCTGTTCAGCAGCCACCAGAAAAGCAGATGTACAGGCCTGGCATATTGGCCATTACTGCTATGGTTCACCTTAAGTAGCTTTGAAGATTTGGTTTCTTGTTAGACAGCAATTTCTCCTGTCCTGGTTTGTCATTTGAGGCTTAAGTACCATCCATCAATCCATCCACCTATCCTTTATACCTATTCCGGGTCGCTGGGGTCCGGAGCCTATCCCCAAAGCTACAGGCGTAAGGAAAGGAAAAACCCATCGCAGGGCACACCCAAAAATATATCAGAAATCAGTCAGTGGGTGTATCTGCGCAGCCGTTACCAGCCAATGAGATTCATTAAAATCATTCCAGTTAAGATGCTCCATTGGCATGTCCATTGATTTTGAATAAATTGAGACCTGCTTATAATACAAGACATAAATGTAGCTTCTATGGGTCCACATTATGTTGCATTATCAGTGATTGCACAGCCGGGAGAGTTGCAGTGTTTGCGGCAGGTAGAGACAGGCACAGGAGACACTTCCTCCTCATCCTGCCTCTGAGTGGCTTCCTGTATTCATTGCGTAAATGTGCCGAGAGATAAAACCATGAGATGAGGAAATGTCAGCCCTGCCTAAGATCACCCTGCCGCGTCCCAGCAAAAGAGAGCCCTGCCTAGTCTAATGATGAGGATGAATCAGCTTGGGACCAGCCCATCTGTAAGCAGGTCTCGTCCGGGCCGCCAGGAGCCAGCCCAGCCTGGGCTGAAAGCACGCATCCTGAAGCTCACAGACAGAGTCACAGACATCGGCTAGACTACCTTGGCAGAGACTACCTCATGATGAGTCATGAGTGGGCAAAGGCCAGGCTGACCATGACCCCAGTGATTAATGTCCCCTCTTTCTGCGGGATCCCTGGGTAAATAACATCCATCAGGACCCCGGGGGAAAGGCAGGAGAGGTTAATGACCCAACACCCCAGTTGGGGAGCTCTAGGCAGGCAGCCTTGCTGTGATTGCACTCGCACTGAACCCTGGGGAAACTGACAAATCACTATGTTACTGTTATTTTGGTCATTCCGCCCATATTTGCTAATATATCTGAGAAAGTCTTTGTTATTTTAGAGTGAAAAGATTCATATTCTTAAAATTAATTGCTAGATTATAAATTGCCAGTAAAAAAGCCGAAGAACAATATGAAAATGCACAGCCCTGAAAGGAGGGCTTAGATATGATGGTGTGCCAGTGTTCAGGGGCTGCATCCATCCCATAGGTCACCTGGCTGAGAGATCTGAGGTGGCCTTGCACTTGTTTGTCTTAAACTCTAAGATTACCCTAGATAATTTACTAGTAAAATATGAATTGCGCTTTATAATTAGTAATATTTAATAGTATATAATTAGATAGTTTTATTCTGTTGCACAAGTTTTGAGATTAAATTAGCATAATTTCAGTTAATTTATATATGATTAATTGTTGTTATTACAAAAATGTGACCAACAAGAGACTAAATGTACTGTATGACCTGCCACATCCCTGCAGCAGCTGATGGTGGGAACGTTTGTCTCAGTAAATGCATCTCATTCATGTAGACAGCTATGCCTTTCATCTCTTCTTACAGACCTGTCATGCTCATTGTAGGCACCCATTTTTTTAAAGCCAGCCCATTTTGCAACCTGGCATTTCCTGTGCTTGTTACTGGGTCTTGACATGGTTCCTCTTGGCACTGCACTGTAGGAAGTCTCCTGCGGCCCGTTTGTCCGCCGCTAATACTGTAAATATCTGAGTGATCGTCTAGTCCTCAGTGTCCTTTGTAAACTGAGCAAATCTTACATGTTCAGCTGTCAGCTATTCTCGCTCTCCACTAGGTAGGTTTGTGCATCTCCCCAGGCTTGAGCCTGTCCATTATGTGTATATGGGTGTCCTGCTTCAGTACTGTAACATCCTACCTCTTCTCTCCTGTTTTGATGTGTGGTTTCAATCTGGCTGGGTCAGCAGAAACACCTGGCTTCTAGTAGGATTGGCATATTTCTTTGATCTAGAGATTTACCAGGTTATAATTTAGGGTCTTAATCAGCAGGTGTAATAGAAGTAATGCTCAAGGATCGAATGTGACTAGGATGGGAAAAGCTGTTTAACCTCTTAATGTAGTTATTAACTGAAAAATAAAACAGGAACTGCTTAGTAACCTTTCGTGTGTCTGCACTTTTGCCTTTATTTGTGTGTGTTGGTGTGAATCTGGTCAGCTCCCGTGCTTCAGGCCCCTGTGAGAAGAAGCCGTGAAGCTGCTCGTGTTTAATACAAGCTCAGGACGTGCGCTGGGCACGCAGAGGTCCTGCATGTCACATATTAACTGAACTTCCTTAGTCTCCCATCTTAGAGAAGACTTTATAGGTCTGCTCAGCATCAGCATGACGTTCGGTCTACTTGCCTCCCGGCAGCTGGGATTTGGAACACAGCATGTAACCTTCTGTTTCCCAGAACACTGGCTTGGTCCTGAGCTGCTGCCTGGAACCCAAATCCCAAAAGATGGATTCCTCATTGTGTAGGTCCTGTCCTCTGAAAAACAGCATAGGACCATGGTCTCAGGGAATGGGGTTTAGCGATTAGCGGGATTTGGACAGTGAGGTCAAACAAGGAACTTCTGTTTTTTGTGCTCTCAGGCTCCCTCATACTACAAGGCATTGTGGGTAGGGCCAATCTGGCCCTAACCAGAATGGTACTTCCACTAGCCTGCTTAAGTGACCAAGGCTGTAGGGGTTGCCAATCCAGGGGATTCTAATAAATGTCAGATGAAGACTTCCAAATATCTTTTCTGCTCACAGTGTTGCTCTGTATGAGTTATTTAGAACTGCATGAATTATTGGAACAGTGTACATTTACATTTACATTTACAGCATTTGGCAGACGCCCTTAGCCAGAGCGACTTACATAAGTGCTTTAAGATTCTAATGTACAGGCACGGAGCTGAACGGCATCTGCGGGAACAGTGTACAGGGACAGAGCTGAACAGCATCTGCAGGAACAGTGTACAGGGAAGGAGCTGAACGGCATCTGCGTGAACAGTGTACAGAGACGGAGCTGAACAGCATCTGTGGGAACAGTATACAGGGAAGGAGCTGAACGGCATCTGTGGGAACAGTGTACAGGGACGGAGCTGAACGGCATCTGCGGGAACAGTGCACAGGGACAGAGCTGAACGGCATCTGCAGGAACAGTGTACAGGGAAGGAGCTGAACGGCATCTGCGGGAACAGTGTACAGGCACGGAGCTGAACGGCATCTGCGGGAACAGTGTACAGGCACGGAGCTGAACGGCATCTGCGGGAACAGTGTACAGGGACAGAGCTGAACAGCATCTGCAGGAACAGTGTACAGGGAAGGAGCTGAACGGCATCTGTGGGAACAGTGTACAGCATACATTTCATTAGAGAGAGAATATTGGACCCCACTTTCCTTTTCTGCTCCCCACAGAAAAGACGCAACACAGACAAACCACAGAAACGCAGAAATGAGTAAATCTTTAGCAGGTTTGAAAAGTGCTGTTAGAGGTCCCCAGAATGCCTGCACACTCAGGGGCATGTTCACATTCACAGTATGAAAGATCCTCAGCAGTACACTATGCATAATGCAAATCCATGAAGGATGGAACATGTTTGAATAAACACAGACCTAACACTAGATCTATTAAACAGAAGCGTGCCTGCCCAGCAGCTTACAGTATGAATGTCACATATCTCCAGGAGGACTTGCAATGGAACAGCGTCTGGAAAAACAGTACAGCTTGAACTGAGTCTATATTCACCATGTTAGGCATTTGGCAGACCATGTGAATCTGGGGGGCCCAGTGGTGAATCCAGTGCTCTGGAGAGCATATTTATTTAAAGGCACAGAAGCATTTTTTCTTACCCGCAAGGCTGAAATGTACTACGCTGATCTCTCTAATTTAAATCCAACAAATGTACCATGCTGACATCCCACAAATGTGCTGCATTGATATCCCTTGCATTTTCTACACTAATATCACACAGATGTTCCACACAAACACACAGAGTTCACTTTTGAGACACACGTATTTTATTATCTCCTTTTCACTTTATAACAAGGAAACCTTGAGTCCAATCATCCAATGGTTTGTTTTAATTTGCAGGCATTTAGTGACATGTTGAGTCAGTGCCCTAGTCAGTGCCTGATTTAAACACTCTGAGGTCCGTTCAGGGGACAATGTGTGGATCGCAGAATCAGACAAACAACACACAGGGCCCATTATGGGACAGGCTCCCAGGCACAAGGCTGACAAACCGCAAGAATTTCTGAGCAGGACACTGCATCAGCCTGCTGATAACGTCACTATTATGGAGGAAAGTCAATGTAGCATTTCTCCATAACAAGTGGGACGTCGGCTTTCAAAACTCAGTCAGAGCTCAGCTGGGATTATGTCTGTCCAGCACTGTTTAGCTGCTATGCTAGTGTGCCCAAACTGCCATCCACTCTTTGTAGCATCAGTCCATTCCTGCTGGCAGGAAGTCAGGGGTCAGACTGGTCACCTTGATAAGCCCCCTTCCTGTGGCGTCCCTCAAAGCGCCGATTCTGCTACACTCTACAGTCCTCGGGGGGCCCTCACCAGATCCCGACAATGGAACCATTTTTACAAAACCAAGCCGCTTTGTTGGCGAGACGTCTCGAGGACAGTCTCTGTGTGGTCTTTCAGATCGTTCCATCATTTTTCCCCTTGTGTGCCTTCTTCCCTTTTATTCAGGCCGCCTCTGGGCCGTCTCGCGATCCAGCCTTTGTTTCGGCCAAACGCGACAGAGCCACAGAGGCCCGAGGCTTCTTCGTTTAGTCTACCCATCAGATTGCACGCTCAGACATTTTTAACTTTAGCTCTCTCTTGGGGTGCCCCAGACCTGGCTTTCTTTGGTGAGGTTTGGTTCAAAGTTCATCCTAAATGGCTAACAGAGGGAGCTGAATGTTTGGTGTATGAAGAGAACTGAGTGGAATTCAAATAGGCATGTATTTCTATAAACAGGCTTATCTTGGCTGCCAGTTATGTCTTCTGTAGCTGTTTTGGATATATTTGGGCTATTCTGAGTGCCTGAAGCACTTCGGCCTAATGTGTAAGCATTCTTAGACTGGTCAACACATTAACAATGCAAACCCCCATCCGACTTTTTAAGAATCTGTCGACTAACAGAAAATACAAAAACATAGAGTAGACAGTAGAACTAGATACAAACAGACAATATAACACAGCAGGGATCTGATTAGAAAATTGAATAAAAAAAATACAGAAATGTAATATAGAAATGGATTCAGAAATATAAGACAGACCCATGGCTTGGGAAACAGAACATCTTCCTTTGGGTTGCAAGGTGTGTCCTGCAATATTTGTTGCAAAATCACTGTCCTTTCTGAGAATACATTTTCAGTTTCAGTTCCAGGAAGTAGTCTGGTTAGGGTTTTCCCCTTTTTAATGGTGTTAGTGAAAATTTGAGTGAATTTTCAGATAAATAGAATCCCACATCAACCTGAATAACGATGTTCGGTTGCCACATGTCTTAGTCTGAATGTTGAACCTTGTGAACACTCGTGTTTTTGAATTCAGAAGTTCCCTGTAGAGCTCATTAATGACTGGAAAGAAGTTCAGAGGAGAACCATCCTTTGACATGGCGGACAAAGGGCTTCTGTGCCCTGACTAGTCATCTCCAGTATGCCTGCAGCTCCTAGATGTTTTACCCCTTGGAGGTATGGATGTATGGTTTTACAAGAAAAAGTGAAACCCAAGAAATGTTTGCTTAGATGTCCTCCTATATAGGCACCTCCTGCCTATATACACGCATATACGTATATATGGGGTCTCACCAAGGGAATGGCTGTTAACTGTAGGGATGGTGGTGAAGAAGTTATAGTATAGGCAACCTTTGCCTTTTTGCCACAAAATAAAGGATCGGAAAGATGGATGAACTCATGCCAGACTCACGCCAGACAGAATAATCTAGAAGAGTGCCGTCTACATGATCACCAGGAGCTGGCAGCAAGTTTGGATATTGCTGCAATATGTTTATATGGATACTTAGAGTGTCTGCTAAAAAATGGGTGTGGCAATGATAATCTGTAGCTTTGTGAAAGCTCTGAGTGAAATGCTCTTCTTTCATAACCTGAGGACTGGAGTTTCCAAATGTGGTCTTTCTCCCTCAGACACCATAAGGTTTCCGTGTGAGCCTGTCCTTAGGTGAATGTCAGAAAGTACACAGTCCGCCTGACTGATCCCCAACTCGGATCGCTCGGGGATACGCAAGTGTCCTAATGCACCAGGCGCCGGGTAAACAGCGGCAGAGCTATCAGAGCCATCTGGAGGGGAGCAGGTGGCATGTCACGGCAGTGATGAAGCGTAGAGATCCAGCGTGTCGATGTCGAGCACATCATCGCAGGCCCCAGCAGCTTTCGGAATAGTATTCCTCTGAAAATAGGGGCGTGGACCACCTTTAAATTCACACTACATTATCCAGTATCATTAAAAAAAAAAAAAAACTCAAAATGGTCTGTCATTCAGCAGGGAGGTATCAATTGAATGGTTATACATGTGCATGCGTGTACATGTGAAGGAGCAGTGGGGGCAGCCATGGCAGATGGTGAAGAGACCCAAACCAACTTGCCCCCTCTGGGAGATCAGCTGATTTTCACATAGATGTCAAGACATAACAAGGATTTAAGAACAAAGCAGGTCAATGAATGGCCTTTGATATGAAATGTGCTCAAGCATGGCCTCAGACGACTGGACTCCATCAGAGAACGTTCTTGGGGATGGTCCACCACAGGCAACCGAAGGCAACATCTGCTGCTTTGGCTGCTTGGAAGATTGAAGTCACAGCTCATCTTTTATATGCAAAAAAGCCACAGTCACAAACCTGATTGTCTTTCAAATGAGTGGATGTTCCCTAAAAGGTCCAGGAAAACCATACAGAAGGGTAAAGTCAATGAGATCTGGCCTTTGTCAACCATTGGGAGCCACAATAAGGTTTTAAACACAGACTTTATTTTATTTTTAATTTAAATGAGCAAAGTGTGGTAGCTGAGAGACAAATCTTATTCACTTTTCATTGTGTCTTAGCACATAAACATATATTTGATGGTTATTTTGACATGAATCCGTTTGACATAGTTTAATGCCAATCAATAAGATGTTATTCTGTGAATCTGCCAGGAGAAAAGAAGAACCATAACAAAGGTATCACAAGCCAGTCCGTTTACTCACGTGCCGCTCAGCAAACACGTATTTCTTGTCTGGAAATCAACGGCAGTTTGTTAAAATCAACAATAACAAATTCACCGACGGACTGGGCGCCGAGACAGGTTTGTCCGGGCCGCGCCGGGAAAACAGGAGTAGATAGGGAAAACGAAGGTGGACAGATGCCAAAGCGAGTGATGTAGCACAGCGCCAGCAGCCTGGAAGTCTGGGGGGGCTCTGTGTTTTAGGATGAGTGCTCCTTAAATTTATCAACACTACCACGGAAAGCAGCCTAGCCACCAGGTGGTTTAAGCCGAGTCCCTCTGTGCTTTTCAGTCAGTAAGGCAGATATCACACTCCACAGACGATGGGCACGAGCAGCGTAAACACCCTGATTGGGCGGTAGAGTGGGAGTAGAGAAGCTTAGTAAAGCAGTATAGTGCATTATGCGTAAACACATTACTGATAATGACTAATGGAGCTCAGTGCCAGCCCATTAGTCATCAGCAGCACCGTGGTGTGAGCTCTCACAAGTAAAAGAGGAGGATGTCCAGTGTGTCCAGCTCTTACATCCCCCACCCCAAGACCAGTGCTGTCCCCTAGAGGTGGTCCAACAGAGTCACACCATAGGACAGGTTGTCACAGCAGGCTCCAGCTGACCACACAGTCAGACCACAGGGGGCCAGAACCCCGGAATCCTCACACAGACATATAGGCACATGTCCCTTTCAACAGCCTTGACCGTAGGGGGTAAAGAAACCTGGCTGAGCCGTAGCCTAGAAGTCCTGTTTGCACAGTGCTGAGCCACCTGGTCCTTAGGGAAAGCAGACCCATTAGCCAAATGGTTGAGGAGATCAGGCTGAGCTGACTGTCCATCTGTGTTCCACCTCTGACCACCATGACCATGTGGCTCTTATCAAGTAAAGAACCAGCATCACCTACCATTAGTGCTCAGTTTCTGCCCTGTCTATGCATGTGCACTTACTCTTATATTTTCAGATCAGGCAAATGCCAACATGCTGGTTACTGACAGACATGGTACATAATCAAGCCTGCTTGAAATGTTGGGCTGCTTTTATGAACATTCATGGTTTCTTAGTTCATATGGAACATTAGGCATTTCCAAGCTAAGGGATCTGGTTTGAGTATTCGAACTGAAATTTGAGCCCCATTACATAAGAAACAAGAAGAAGCTTCCCAGCTTCTGGACAAATGCCCACCCACAAGAGCAACAAGGCATGCTACTGGGGAGGCATTTAATTAGTGTAAGTCTGCTGTAGCGCTCATGAATAGGAGGGCCACAAGTTGTCAGCTCAATAGGTGATCCAAACAAGGGGTTAATTTATGAAAATGCAGACAGGTCACTGGCATTGAAGTAAAAGAGTTACCTGATCCAGGGGCAAGCAACGGAAGTCCATCTCCTCTGAGATTCCAGTGCATAGAATCAGTTCGGCAGCAGTCAAACGCACATTCATTTCTATTCACTTGATCTCTATCACAATTGCTTCCGAAAATTATCACACTTATGCAAAATGAATTCATATTTAATGTTAATAGAATGTCAATTTAACAATTAAAAATGTAGGAACATTTAAAAGATGACAAGCTATTGGCGTATTGGCAAATATCCTCCATTGTTCAATGAAGCTGTGAGTTAAATGGAGGAAAGTACGTAAGCACTTCACCGGATGATGCTAAAATGGCCCTGAGCACTCCGAGGAGAACTTCAGATAATATTTATTCCTGAAACAATAAGTAAATCAGAAAAATCTAGAAACAATTAGAACTATCAGGGATGAGGAAGCAACAGAACAACGTTGATTACACATTGATTTCATATAATTTATTATAGAAAAGCTGCTGTCACAAAGAAACAACACTTTGGAAATACACTGCATGCATGTTGAAGGACTCAGAAACTGACTGCTACCTCAAACGCCCAGTCGTTACTGAAAGCACAGTTACCCCTTCTGAGAGCGCAGTTACCCCTTCTGAGAGTGCAGTTACCCCTTCTGAGAGTGCAGTTACCCCTTCTGAGAGCGCAGTTACCCCTTCTGAGAGCGCAGTTACCCCTTCTGAGAGCGCAGTGACCCCTTCTCAGAGCGCAGTTACCCCTTCTGAGAGCGCAGCTGCTTGAGCGCTGCACAACCAGTCCGTGGATGGTGGGAGCGTGCGCTCAGAGGGGGGAAGAGGGGGCAGACACAGAGGGCTACGTCTCCCCGTCACGCTGCCCCGCGTGGGAGCCTCTCATGTGAGCTTGTTAGCCTTTGGCTTCGAGCACTGCTTCCTGCTGCACTTCGTAGGCCCAGCGGAATGATGGCCTTCTGCTTCTTATTAAAGAGAGATGCTGTTTCGAGGGGGGAGCCCCTTTCATCTGACTGAGACTGACACCCCTTAGAACTGCCATCATTATTCCCGAATGGTTTCATACTATTGAACTATTGGCTCTAGGACCCAACAGTAGAATCCATCCTGCGACTTGAATACTTAAGGTATCGCTTCCATGTTTAGCTTGCTAATGAGTAGGCCAAGTGTGCAGCGACAGACAGAAGGTGTCTGCCTTTATGGTCTGTCTCTCGCTTCTCAGGGATAGCAGAGGCATAGCGGAGGCTCGCTAGCAACATTCTTCAATGGTGTACAGCAGGGGTACTCAACAGGAGGACCGAAGCACAATTTAATCGGACCTTGCATTCGATCCACCCCTCTGCTTGACAAACAATCTTGTCGGGACCCCTCGCCAGGCGGCAGTGGACCTTGGCTTTGTGCCACCGATGGAATTAGGACCTTGGGGAAAGGAAGTTGTGTGCTGCTGCTGTAGAACCTCACAATTACTCGCCACCACCACGGTTTGCCAGCTGAGTGAAATGGGTCAAGTTGTGGCCCATGCCTGTTTCATTTACATTTATTTATTTAGCATTTTATTTAAGTTTGCCCAAAGCCAGTGTTTCTTTGTTTGTTTTGAGTGCTCTTTGCTCTTTGAGTGAGAGCTGTGGAGGTACCCAGGGCCCTTTTGTGGACTGCAGTAGTCACATGTGTGTCCAGAAAGCACTTTATTATTATCACTATGTACCGTGTACAGTTATGATGAGTTATGGATTGCAATCAATTATTTGCATATTTTCTGATAATGTTATAGGTTTTATAACATCCATATACACATATATATAATATGTATATATTGTAAGAGGATGATCCTTCATGAAAAGACTAGTCCTGATCTCAGTCAGGAGGCCTTCATCTGCATCTCTTAAAAGAACAGAGTCATCTTTGGCTGTTGGCAGACTGTAGTGAATCAATTAACAGAAAATGTGGGCTTGTAGGTCAACAGGAGGAAAATGTAGCTCCCCAGAGGATGAGAGGCCCCAGCCAGACCTCTGACCCCTTGAGTGTCCCGAGGGGTGAGATGGGTCAGCGAGGACATGTGTGTGGGGTTGCTGCTGCGCAGATGTAACGATGCCCCCCAGCCACCTCAGCCCCAGGGACTGCTCAGCCTGCACGCTGGTGGAGACGCCTCTCAAGAGACACACACACATGCAGATGCGATCACACACCCAGGCCGCCCACCACCAATGTATCGGCTGATCCTCCAAACAGGGCCAGCTTTCCTAATGATGATGAAATGGAAAGTCCTGCTTATGTAACATAAGCATAAAGCTCAGAAAGGCTGGATACACTGTTCAGTACATTGGGTTTAGAGCAGGGGTGACCAGTCTTATCCGCAAACGGCCAGTGTGTATGCAGGTTTCTGGGATAACATTTAGGTCAGCTGTTCAAACCCAGGTGTGAGGACTCTTTCGCCAGTCAGTCCTCTAATTAGGGAGTTGCAGCAAAATCCCGTGTACACAATGGCCCTTTCTGTTCTGCCCACCCCTGGTGTAGAGGATGCAGGGCGCTGTTGAGTACACAGGGTATAAGGGTGGAGTACTCAATATGACACTGGTAATTACACTGGGTATTCTCCATGGTACTTATGACTACACTGGGTGTGAAAGGTAAAATACTCCACAGGTCTTCACTGAGTACACAAGGTATAGAAGGTGCAGTGCTCTGCAGGCCACTATTGAGTACCTCTGGTGTAAAGGATATAGTACAAGACAATGCTGACAATGACAATTGACAATGCTGGGTAGAGAAGAGTCTGAGAAGAGTGTGCAGAATCCCATGAAACAAGCCTGCATTATGTAATACATTTCAACTGATTGTACAGAAAGATTAAGCCCACCTGCAGTCAATTTCCATCTGCTTTGCTGGTTGTGTCTCATTACTGCATATATGTGCCCCCAGGCCTCGTTATGGCAGCAGATATCTGGCATATTCAGTGGAAGGTTCTGAAAAGCCTACACAGGTCCCAGTTAGGTTCACCCTCTATGTGAACAATATAACTGGGTGACAAATGGGAACTCCAATAGGGGCTACAAACTGCCCCTCCCCCCAAAGACACCTTCAGTCCCCATACTTTGCATGCCGTTCACACCTGAAGGCCAGATTCTACCTTGCTTGTACAATTAACTCCATCCACAGGCTGCATTGAACACTCAGACAAGCCTAATTGGTGTCAGATTTCAAACAAGTCTGAACCTGCACACCTCACTGCATTGTTTGCACTTGGTCCTGAGATTGTTTAAAAATGAGAGAAACTATGGCAACAGCATGCTGCGGACAATTAAAGCTGGGAGATATTCTTAGACTCACAAGCAAGATGGCGCATCCTGTACAAAATCTCATCATGCTTTCTGCATGCTTTTCATGTTTTCCCAGCAGGCCATGTGTGTGAAACATTGGGCCAGATGCCCAGAACTATGTGTGATGAATCATTCCTCAGCTGTATTCCCACTGAAATCATCCGATAGGGTCTAATACAAGCTCTACTGAGTTGCAGAGTAACTTCTGTTCAGTCTTATAGTTGAAATCTTTATATTAAACATACCGAGGATTATGTGTTTAGTACAGCACAGTAATGTTAGTATGTATAGTATTAGTGCAGAATATTATGATATGGCAGTGTATAGAGTGGTATGTCATTAGTATAGTATGTACAAGTATAAGTTTTATTTGTCACATACACATTAAGTGCAGTGAAATGTAGCAGTCCTGACTACAGACATGAGGGCAAAGAGGGGGTGAATAAAAAAACAGGCCCCAGACTGTACTCCAGTAGGGAGTATTACAGAACAGTATGGCCAAAAATATTGATGCACATATTTAATTTATAGACACTGATTTTCCTAACTGCAGGAAGAATCTCGCACAAATATGGCAAGGACATGCAAACTTCACACATATACGCACACGCACTGAGGTTATCCAAATGGGGACCTGAAAAGATGTGCCCAAAAGTAGGGAAATTTCAGGTTTTACAACACTTTGGGGACATTTTGGTGCTTAAAAGTGATCCATGCAAACTCACCCACTCACACACACACACATACACACACACACACACGCACATACAAACCACCAGAGGCTAGATTTAAACCCTCAAACCAATAAGTCACCATCTCGCCCCTGAAAGCAAGCAGCTTGCAGCAGTGGGCATGAGTCCTAGACCTCCATGAAAATGTGAACTTTCTGTCTTAGTGGCAGAGTAGAGCAGAGAGCAGCATGCCTACCCTAAGCGAGAATGTGGCAGTAATTATCAGCAGAGCTTAATTGGAGGCTATGGGAGTTACAGTGAAAGTGCTCTTTATGGGCATTGGGCTTCTCTCGCTCCCCGGGCTCACAGAGCAGCGATAGCTTCATTATTCCTGTGTAACTGGCCCCGGGCCCCCAGCACGGCCCCTCCCACAGCCAGTCATGCAGTATTCAGGTGTCAAAAGCTGGATCAGGATGGAGCTGAGCCCCAGCCGTAATGAACGCGCTGGTAAGACGGCCAGCACACCTAATCACTGCCACATGTCGCCTGGACCCGAGCACAGAGAGGCGCTAACGGGCGGGAAGGGGAGAGCGGGAGAGCAATGGCCTGATTATTATTATTGTTGCATTTCACATTGGGTTGAGTGTCCTCACTAAGCCGCCCTATCCCGCCCCAGGTCATCGCCGCTTTGCTGGATTTCCGAAACGTACAGTTAATCTAACACGGCCTTCAACAAAAGGGAAGCACCTACAGGCAGTCACCCTCCATGTTTCTGACAGCCTGGCTGCAGATAATCAACATTCCCACAGCTTTATTCATCATCGTGCCTTTGGGACGGTTATTGGCGCTGGCAGCCTCTGCACCACCTCTGCAGCCGGAGCCGATTGGCCCCCCAGTGTCTCCCACTGTCAGGGCCCATTTGCGCCAAGAGAGATTTCATCTGCTGTCCTTGGCATCACGCCAGCCCGCTCCTTACCCAGAATGCCTTTTCTCTGAGGTCTTGTGCCGGGCATGTGTTTCTCCTCCCTGGACCTGTGAGGTCACACACCCGTGGGCCCGTTCTTGAGTGCTAACGCTGTCCCATTATAGCCCTGTTTCGAGCGGAGCCACAGTGGGACGCCAAATGGCAGCAAGCTGTTGCTGGCCACGGCCGTCCCTCGCGGGGGTCAGAGACCTCCTGCCGACACACCAGCCTCAGGCCAGGCAACAAGCTCAGCTCTATCAGCTAATTGATCTTAATCATACCAGGCAGATATAAACCCGATAAACTGATAAATGCCCCTCTCACTGCTGGCAGCCTGCCGGAGACCTGGGGGGAGGGGGGGGGGTTCAGTGTTTTCCATCTCTGTCACATTTGCTGTATTAATCCTTAGTTTGTGTTTCCTGGCTAAAGCTGGGGTTTGTCGTAGCTCAGGACACATGTCACGTGCTGCTTTCATAAACTTTTTCAGACAGTACTATTCCACACTCAGTGTTACCCTGGATTCACTTTTACAGTACTCTGTACTCAGAGTAATCTGTGCCTTCTGTTGTCTTTGTTATTAAGTATATGTGGTGGACCCTACAGTCAATCAGCATGAGACAGGAGGCACCCCCGATTCGTTTTGTTTAGGCAGTCAGACACAGGATACTGGGGGTGGTGGGGTGGGTCCGTCCCAACGGGACAGTATTGGGGGGTCACTGCTATACCAACCTTCCATTATAAATCAGCGACCCCAGGAGGGGTCTGGCAGGCTGCCGAGAGAGGTGAGGACGAAGGGGCGTGATGGCACAGAGTGCAGGCCAGGAAATAAACACCCTGGCATCCGTCAGCCTATTTTAGAAGGGCCTAGGGACAACATCTGTACTTACCGGACATCTTATTTCACCATCCTGCGATGTGCAGACGTTTGAGAAACACGACTAGGAGTACATACTATTAAATGTCAGTTTGTGGCAAGTAGACACATCGATTAATTAAATGGGGAATACATTATTAAGCAATTTACTCTTGGCTGTATTGTGGCAATATGCATCAGTATTTAAGTCAGATGGACATTAGTCTGCTTTAGTTTACTTGTTTTAATCCTCCACACACTTCCAGTGACCTCAGGGTTATCGGCACAGTAACCAGGGTCAACGCTCACACATGGAGGATGCCCGGGCTACTGGCTAATACCTGGAATTCACACACTGCAGCCTAGTAATGCTTCTGCAGCCACTATCTAGGTAAAGACAAGACCCTTCAGCATGTAACTATGGATTTCCAGGATCAGCCTTTTAGAGACATGACCCGAAATGAATGGCTGAGATAATGGTTAGCTGTTGCTTTCGCTGTGACACTAAAACAAACACACTGTGCCCATAAACATGTTTGGCAATTCACAGGTCCATATAGGTCTTTATTAATTCAGGGGACCACAGAACTCCCATGATTCTTTGGACTCAGAAAAGCAACCCCAGTTCTATGTTATAAAACCCCACTCCAAATATTTTCCCTCTTACATCATATTAAGTTTCACAGTGAGAGCTGGTAGACTACTGCATCGTTCTAAGATGAATGAAAGTGCCAAATGATTTAAATGGTCTTTTGTACACTGTAAATGTAATGAAAGTCACTCTTGAACGTATGTAAATTCATACAATTATTGTTGACCTCCATGACCTCAATGCTACTTCATACCATTCCCGCTGGACATTTTCTGATGTTCAAATTTCTTTATTAATGTGTGTGTGCACAGAAATGGACGAGCCCTCTAACGCTGGCCTGGACAGCAACTCTTCTTTGTGGAGAGGAAACTGTTTAGGTTGACACGAAGGTCAGTTAGCTTCTGCTGACAGTTTTATGCCCAACACATGACTGTATATTTGTTTCAGGAGTTCAGATGTTAACTCCCCAGGTTTAGTGCGAAGTGGCCCTGCGCTCTGTCTCGTCTCCTGCGTTCACACCGGAGTAGATGTTTGACTTCACTCCCAGGCCCCTGTTTGGTTTCCTTCTCTAGGTCTTTGTTAGTTTCCAATGACTCCTGCAGTGTTTGACGAGGGAGAGAGGAGAGAATGTGAAGAAATTGGGGAGGGGGGGCGGGTGGATAAAGGTGGTAAAGAAAGAAAGCAAGTGAAAAAAAACAGATGTGCAGATGTGGCTTGGAGCCTGCCTCACGCTCTTAAGCAGAGCTCCTGCAAGTGATTAGGATCCAGGCAGAGATCAGAGGAGCTCTTGCAGAAATGTGTTTCCAATATTCCACTTCCTGTGAGAGCAGGAAATAGCTGTCATTTCAGCGGGGATCCAACAAATGGCTCTTTGTGTGTCGTAGTGTCTCACACACACATGCACACACCAATTCTCACACTCTCATACACACATATAGTCTTTACATTATCTACATACGCAAATGGATTATGTTGCTGTAGCTGTACTTTTCCACATATTTTATGGATAATCGGGAATCCGGGATATAAAAAGGAGGGTCTTGTTAGTGTTCTCGTTGTTTACATATGTAAACAAACTGAGAGACATTAATGGGCGGAGTTAGAGGCCACTGCAGCAGGCTGATGATGTCCATACTACCTCACTGTAAACATCTAGCCATACAATCGCCAGACATATTCTTATGGAAATTGGGCTGGTTGATGGAAATAAACAAAGCGTCTTCAGCATAAAGCAGAATCAGAGTCTTCTTGGAAGGAATAACAATGTTATCGCTACATCATGCAGCTCCATTTCTCAACGCCTTTCCCAAGGCATGACTGATGCTTACATGCATAGCCTTCACTACCTTAGCACAACACTGATTCTCTGCCAAGCACATGGGGGAAGGTTCTTCAGGAAAGCCTCCCTCAGACTGACATCATCCAGGAGGACTGTCCCAGGCAGCCTATTGTTCTCTAATTCCTATTCATGCTACCTGTCCATCTGTTCAGGCAGGTTGTCTGCATACGTCAGCAAGCACCAACACCCTAGCAAAGAAAAGCTGAAATGAGTAACTAAAAACCAGGCCAGCTTCACCCCCATATGGAGGCGCGTCCATTACCATGTTCTGTGCGACCGAGAACAGATGGAGATGTCTTTGTGCTTGGAAGTCCTAATGGAAAGTTATTAACCTTGATTAATAATCAAATATGTTCTGGCGTCAGTGTGTTTGGACCAAGAACACTTTGAATAACATTCATACATATTAATTTTCAGAAAAAGAAACATTGATATAATTAAAAAATATTAAAAAATATGTTTAAAGTATGTTTCTAAGAAATGTGCTCAGATCATCGGCAGTACGAGTATTTAAAGAGGCCACAGGAACAGACAGACTGAATTTTCCCACCATCATGTTCTACATGTCTAAACCAACTTAATATTCAGGTCATCATGTTCCAGATTCCTTTAGCTAACTGAATTTTTATACCATCATGTTCCACATGCCTTTAACTAAATTAAAGTTTTGGCTTTGGCCATATTCAGCATGCTATTAATTTACAGTCTTTAAGTGGCTGGGAGTTATTAGACTTTCAGTGCACTGTACATCACGGTACTGCAGAGCAAGGTGCCCTGCTCTCGGTCCATCCGTCCATCAATCCATCCATCCATCCTTTTTCTATACCTGCCTGTCCTATTCAGGATTGTGGGGGTCTGGAGCCTACCCCAGAAGCACAAATGAGCACTATGAGCACAAAGCAGGGAATAATACAGGATGGAGCACCAACCCATCGCAGGCCCTACTAGCAGGAAATGCAAAGTTCAGAGAGGACCGGGCCAGTGTGAGATAATGCAAACCAGAGCATCACCTATCCCCAATAGTGCCCTACCACACACAGTCCCACCAAAGGAGGGAGGGTCACCAAAGTTCAAAGAGTAACTTTCACCCAAGGAGCTGGTCGTCAGGACAAACCAGAGACAAACTGAGTCGGGTTACAAGCCGACTGCAATATCTGGGTGCCCGATAGATGCAGCATGTACCATGTTCATTCCTTAGCCCATGTATTCCCTGTTAAATCCACCCCTCCACAAAAGCCACTCTCTGGCACGGTTTGGAAGCTCGTCGTCTATCCGAATCCGATCGGTTGTGCCTGATCGCGGTCTGCGTCTCTCGACTTGTCGGAATTTGAGAACTACACTATTCCAGTAGGTCTTCATTTGGGTTTCAGCCCTCATTCAAGGCAGCTGATGATGAAAAGTTGAGGTCACACAGAGGATAGCAATATAAATCAAAGAAAGTTAAAAAAAAAAACGTCTTTGAACTTGGTCCAAATACAGGTAAAAAACCAAACTGTACCCAAATGTCGGTTCTCTACCTTGTTAATCATCTGTCCTTATTCAGCTTTTAGAACCTAAGGAAGGCATGGTGACAAGCACTCACTAGCTTACTTTACTGAGCTGCTATTGCAATATAACTGTTTGTTTGTTACTATAATTCAGACGTATGATACTCCTTCCTCATTAATCTGCCACGTACATGAATGGTTAACCGAAATAATCCC
Source organism: Petrocephalus schoutedeni (assembly GCA_026780765.1). NCBI lineage: Eukaryota > Metazoa > Chordata > Actinopteri > Osteoglossiformes > Mormyridae > Petrocephalus > Petrocephalus schoutedeni. The sequence continues at coordinate 25,701,730 of JAODKL010000128.1, forward strand.
TGCCTTGTCAGAAGGTTTGTGTTGGGGTAACTTCCAAGAGGTTTTTCCGGAGCTTTGAAGTTTAACAGATTTGGGTTTCATGAAAACCCCTTAACATAAATCCTCCAGTCTCATTTATATCAGCAGAGACGGAAGTCTTTGGCAGACACGCAATTAAGAAATTAAGATTAAATTGAGACGTGTCTCTTGTTATAGCCAGCCTTGCGTAATTACGAAGAATATTAGCCTGTGTGCGGTTTCTCTAGGGTAATTTCTGCCTAAGGTGTGTGACATTGTGACCCCCACCTCCCTGGTTTCATCCTAATGAAATAAACAGGATCCATCCTTCCTGCATCCATCCTTCTCGAGGAACACCCAGACCACAGGCTGTGTATGAACCTCTCTGATTAAACTCCTTAATGTTCTATGCAGTAAAGCAGTAAAGCAGTAGAAGGAGAATTGCTTTGGGTGAGGGGGTGGGAGGGGGCCTCCCCCCCTCCCGCCCCCGGCACTGTGTCTCATATGTTTAATGTAAAGTTCAGGCCTCGTTTCCTGTGTGTGATGGCTGCCAGGTCCAGGTTAGTGGGGACCTCTGTGCTGGCTGTACTCCAGGAAGCTGTCTGCCTTTGCAGCTCGGGGGATGGGTGTTTGGGGAGGTTGGACGGGGGGGGGGGGGGGAGCTGGAAGGAGATTATACTCCCCAGCTCACTATGATCTATGCTGAAGAGGAAGGACTGCACTCGCACTGAAAAATACAGT
>JAODKL010000128.1:25705562-25716993 GCA_026780765.1 Petrocephalus schoutedeni
GGACGCACACGCTCTGCTGGGCGGTAAACAAAGTCTCAGCTCCAACAGATTTAAAGACACAGACGGCCTTTTTAACAACTGTTATATAAAAGTGAAATGAGCATTACTTGTACTGATGACTCTATGTGAATACTGAGTCTTTATGTTATTATTATGGGACCCGCCAAATAACCTTTAAGGTTAGGGTCTAGACAGGGGGACACTTTTTAGGGTCTTTGAACTTCTGAAATATTACTGTCACTTCTTCACCCTGACAATAATGGGGCATCAGCAACAGGAGTGTTTGCCACCTAATTTGTCCTCTGACGAGGGAACAAAAAAGCTCCTTTGTGCAGGATGAGGGGGCGGCCCAGTCAAAGAGGGGGGCTGCAGGCTTACATTTTGCTCTGATGGGGGCCAGGGTCTCTGAGCGTACTATGTACTATGAACAATGACAAAAAGAGAAACATCAAGAATTCCAGGAGAGTATATACACAAATACACACACACACACAGATGTTTGTATTCCTATCTTAGTGAGGACCATCCATTCATTTCTATGGGACAAACCCTAATCCCAATCATGACACCTTTAACCCCGAGCGAGCCCAAACCTTAACCATAAGTAACCAAACAAAACACAGATACACGACTTTTGGCTTATTTACTTTTTTGATAGCATTCACAGATTTTTTTTTAAATTGAGTTTCCCCTAGTGGAGACCAAAAAAAGGTCCCCACATTGACAAAGTGATTTGTGATATTTGGTCCTTACAATGTAACATATATGTGATCCACACACACACGCGTACACACACACACACACACTTCAAATTAAAAATGCTGACAAATGAAAAAATATCATAAAACATACTTCTGTCCAAATGTCCTATGAAATCCGAAGGAAAGTAAGGAATCTCTCAAGACTCTTATTTTAGGTCATGAATGGATTACAGCCCTCCAGAAGAGGAGACTGTTTTGGATCTTCCTAAATGTACTGTACTGTTCATCATCTATCATGCATGTGACATTAACAGTCCTTTAATCTTCATCATATGAATATTGAGTAAAGGCAATACTGACCAATTGCTGGTCATCACATAATCTCTGGAATGAAAATATAAAATGACCCACTGATGAAAAAGAGGCAAAGTTAAATCTTCAACAAATATTTGGTATAATTCTCCATAATGATATAACTCTAAAAGGCTTAATTTTGCTTAATTTGAATCCCATCTCTGTTCAAGGCTTTTTTGTTTATAAACCTGAAGCTCAAACTGGATAACAGAACAGGTCACAGTGCCACCTGGAGGTCATCAGTCATAAGTCCTTTAGAGAATGGAACCTTCATTGGTCCCAAAACAGGATTTCAATAGTCTCCGAAATCATGTAAAGACATGTCTAAATGATTCACAGAAGTCAGCACCTGCAGCCTATAGGACTGTAACAAGTCTGTTTGTGCATGAAGGAAGTTGGGTGCCTCACAAGCTCCTGCAGAGAGGCAGGATTGGGGAAGTGGACAGCCTGTGTCAAGTGACCCCTCCCAATTCTTCACGGCTTCTTCAGCTTCACTGTGATGCTGTGTAATGCTGTGTGATGTGTACATGTGCTGCAGAGACACGTCCCCTGCTGGATTTCAGCTGAGAGCTGATCTGGAGACTCTCGCTCTGGCTCCCAATGGAAATGTCCCAGTGATGGCAGAAAGCTTAGCAACGGGCCAGGCAGCAGGCAGATTAAAGCTCTCAGCTGGGCATTCTGAGGACAGGGATCTTTTTTCCCCCCAACGGGAAAATAACTAAACACACAAACAATCTACATCTCCAGTGTAACGGCACTTTAAAAGCCATCCTGGACTATGTGGGAATCTTTGAGAAGGTTTGCAAATTGCTTCCACATTCTAACCATTATTGTTGTTCTGTGTGGAGCCATATCTAAATTTAAGTGGCCAAGCTTAGGTGATAAGACAGGGAAATGGTCTTTAAAGCATTTCTTAGAATCAGTCAGACTTCTAACTCTGATAATTATCATTGCTTAAAATGCTGAAATCCTACCCTTGCATGTCTAACCGGCTTGTTTAGGTTCAACCAGTTGGTGTGGAGGACATGCTCATCAGAGGCAGGACTGGGCAGCACCCACCGCCGGTACCATTCGCACGTACAGCACCAAAGAGGAGAAGTTCTAGGGGGACAGAAGCAAATGCAGCTGCTCTCCCCAGTGACCTTCATGCAAAGGGCCGACCTTGCCTGCAGCCTCACATTTCAGCGGGCCGGGGGCATCCCAATCTCATGAGCAACAGCTGTGTCCCATTTCCTGCCAGCTCTGACAGGACCAAACCACAGCAAGCACCCCCCCAGCCTGGGAAAGATCAGAGCATGTATGATGGCGTGGTGGGGGGGGGGGGGGCTTGGCTGCGGCTCCACACAGCAGACAAGCACTAAAACCTCATCCTCAGATGGGCTGATGGGGCCATGCAGACGGGCCACTGGCAGGCATCATTTCTGAACCGACACACAAAAAAAGTCTGCTGCATGTTCATTGATATTTAGTCCCCAGGTAACAATTGTCCAGAGTCTGTGCGCCCTGAAACACGCTTGCGACAGAGCAGGAGATCAGAATAATATAACATATACTATAACAGAGACAGGGAGAGTGCTTGACTGAGTGTGACTGGTGTGTGTGTGGGGGGGGGGGCACGGCCCATCCAAAGACTGAAACTATTACAACTTTAAGGTCTAGTAAAGTTCAGGATGTTGGTCCATATATACTGTTTTCCACACTCATCCAGAGTAAAACTGTAACAAAACAAAGGAAGACAACCTGACCGGTGTTAATCCGAGTCCCCAAGTCATATGTGCACATAGTGCAGAAAAGCTACATTTTATGCCTCAGTGTTCCAGGATGAGACCAAGGTGGTCTGGATTAAATGATGAAGAACAGCAGGAATGAAGAGAGGTGATAGACTGATAAAGGCACCATAGCAGCTTCTCTCCTAACACTACACACATGGCCAGCAGACATTGGTCATTCGGGTAACATCAGGAGAAGACAACCAGCAGAAACACAGTCAAGTGAAAAAGAAAGTACACTCTCTCTAAATTCTAAGGTTTTACGTATCAGGACATAATAAAGATCATCTGGTCCTTAGCAGAGCTTAAAATTACCCCACAACAACACAAGACATTATACCGTATCATTATTTATTTAACAAACAAACTAAGCCAAAATGCAGAAGCAGTGTGTGAAATATTAAATTCACCCTTATTGCTACTACTACTTCTACTAATACTACTTACTTCTATAGGAATTAAGAGGGTAAGTAGCAGCCAGGTGCTGCTAATCAAATGAACTGGTTTAATTAATCATCAGCGCCACCTCTATAAAAGTCTGGAGCATTCAGGTGTTTGGTAATACAATATCAAGGATGAACGATGATATTAGTGAAGCAATTGTTGCTGCCAAACATTCAGGGAAGGGTTATGAGGCTGTTACCAAACAACCTGAGGTTCATTATATAGGGAAAATGTTTTCCACTTGTGAATAATCTTTCAAGACTGTTGCCAGGAGTGACCATACCAGCAAATCCACCCCAAGGTCAGACTGTGCAATGCTCAGAGAAATTGCAAAAAACCCAAGAGCTACATCTCAGACTTTACAGGCCTCAGGTATCATGTTAAATGTTAAAGTTCATGACGGTACAATTAGGAAAAGATTTTGGCTTAATTTTTCCTTAAATAAATGACAACTGAATCTGCTGTGTGTTGTTTTACACCTGAGGTTATTTTAAAATAATTTTAGAACTTAGTAAAGACCAGATGATTTTTTTCATGTCCTGATATGTAAAACTACAGAACTGAAAGAGGGTGTATTTTCTTTTTCACATGACTGTGCAACCAAATCAGCAGGAAAGGCTTCCCTTTCATTCTGTGTTCAACCTGTAACTGATGACACTTTACCCATCCTGGTCCTCATATCACACTATAAAAATAGTAGAGCATCAGCAAGTGATGACTAGGGATACTTAAGATGCCATGCCTAAAACAAGAACAATAAAATCAGCAACACTGACACTGAGAAGCCCAATACGAGCCAGTTATAAGAATGCCAGGCAATGAAAAGGCAAGAGAAGGAGAATAGCTGGACCTGCAAATTACAGAAGGATGAGGAAATTCATAGGGAAGCAGGATATTATCAAAGCTTAAAATCAGTGACATCCCTGAAGCACTACAGAGTGAAAAGTCCCAGAGGAAGCCTAGAGACATTTTCAAATAAACCAGAAATCCAAAGAAGTCTCACAATTTTATGTTCTGCAGCTTGACACCTTCTATTCGAATGTTTGAAGGACTCAGATCTTTGTGCTTAGAGCGCAGTGATTGCCTGCAGCCTCCCGGAGTGCGTCACTGGAAACTTGTCTCAAGAAACTGCATGAATTGCTGCATTTACTCAATTCATGAGACAGCCTGCCAACTTTCTATTACTGCTTTTAAAACACATTATCCACACACATTAAAAATCAGCAATGGCTGAGAACAGTGAAAAGTCAGCATTGGGTGAAATGGTCTGATGGATGTTGGCATGCTGACTAGTTAAACAATGTCAACAGGAAATACCATATGATTTGGACTCACTTCCTGTATGTCATCATTAATGTTAAACAGTATACCAACAGAACATATGCCATCTGAGGGCCTGTCTATGCATAAGGCTCCCTCTGCAGGCAGCATTACTCAAGTACAACTACTAAGGACACAGCCTGTCATACACTGAAATCAGTATCACGGCTTTGCACATTCACAATCAATCTCACCACAGTTATTTCATAATCACTTTCATGAATTACAGAGCAGTGGACAAAATAAGCTTTATAAACTACATTTCATTTGCATACAGTGATGAAAATGAGAAAATATACAAACTATTCAAATTTAATAAGTGATGCTCAAGACATAAAAACAACAGCACACAAATGCACTAAAAATTGGAATAGTCCAGAGACATATATACAGGTACAACCGGGCACATGATACACATGAGGATCTACCACCATTTCAGAGTTCTTTATGACCCCACCCCCAAACTGTGATTGGCCAGTAAATACATAGTATTATAGGAAAGGTGATGGAGGTTTGTGCACAAAACTGTCCAAATACAGAAAGCAGGCTGGGTTAGTTCAGGGACAAAGACAGAAAACATGCAGAAGGGCCTCCCTCACTCCAGGAAGCAGTCCAAAGTGGGCAGCTTCACATGTGCTGGCCTGGATACCTTCTTCCTTTTGGCTTTCATTGCTAGTGGACGGATCTCCGACAGGGGCGACTTGAATGGGAACAGAATGTTCACATCAAGAAGAGGTGCCATGGTGGAGGCATAAGTATTTATATAAGCAACACATGAACACAAAGACTTTCAAAGAAGAGTAACTCAATTCCACACTGGTGTTTGTATACAGCCTTCAGGAATGCCTCCCTCTCCTAGACACTGCTAAAATACTGCATTACAATACAATAGCATACCGGCTGGATGAATTTTGTCCGACCTCCAAGTCCATCATAGCCCGTTCTGACCTACAGATAGCAAACATGAAGGGGGAAATGAGAACCTCTGGCATCTACTTACAGAAACACAGAAGCAAACCTCAAAAAAACTCACAGCCCCAACTCTGCTCCTCTGGGGGTCCAGCATACTGCCAAAGGTCTTCTTCCTGAAGAGCATGGAGTTCCGCATGAAAGGCTCCAGGAAGGCGTCTTCATCGAGGACCTGCCAACATGACAGCCCAGAAGACAGTCAGAACCCAGCAGAGGCTGACTGGAACACACTGCAAAGGATCATTTCTCAGGACGTCAAAGACCTAAACAATTATTAAATAATAATACCTTGCTTCCTGAAGGGGCATTTTCTGTGCATCTTGATGGGCTCACACTGTAAAACAATAAGCATTTAGTCATGCATGCCAGGGCACACCCAAGTCTACTCTACACACCCTTTTCTACTTAGATATTCACTCGGCTGGCTCCAGGCGCATCTTCTTGGTTGGAACAGTCATAGGCTTCTTATGAGCCAGTTCAGGGGTTGAGACGTCAAAGGTCATGTTGAGGTCAATATCTTCAGTGTCCATTGGCTGATGGAAACGAGGCTGTTTCAGTTCTAGTGGGGCGGGGCTGCCAAGGAGGAAAACACACACAGTCATAAGATGACCTTGTTTTTGACATCTCAGTGGGCAGAACGTCTGGAACTGCCAACCAAAAACCCACTTTATTTTTCAAGAACACATCTACACTCAAATTGAAACATTGGATCAGTCACAACTCCTGGTTTTTGGTATGTAGTGCAGTGGCTTTGAATCCAGTGGCTGAGAAAGTTAGATTCCCTTATTTGTTGTCACTTTGTACCAAAACCTCTGTTAAATAAATAGATGCAAAAGTTGAGGACTGGAATCCCACTTCCCCTGGGTGTGTGCATTGCATGTTCTCCTCATGTTTTATGGGTTTCCTCATGAACGCCTCTCAAGACATGCCGTAACTGAGGTCTCTAAACTGATATCCAGAGTGTGGCCCAACCATGTACTGCCTGTGATAGACTCAGCCCCCCTTAACCCTAAGAAAGGTGGATGGATGGATGGATGGATGGATACAGGGATTTCCACGCTTCACAAAGGTCAATGAACATAAAAACGGAGTAATAAAGTTTTTTAACGTGAAATTAAAGACGGAGGAATACCTCTCCAAAACCAGTCTGCTGAGGGCTTCGTTGGTACGAGTGGGAGTGCTAAGAGTCTTCTGCAGGATTTCAACCTTCTTCTTCAGACTCTGACAAGGATTGACACATAACACGTTAAACAGAGAAGGCAGGTCTCACCTCAGGCATGCATCTAAGAGGCATGGAGTGATCATCAACAGATTGACAGAACACCATGCCGGCAATAGAATAAATGGATTCAAACACTACCCTTTCATTTGCTTACTGTGATCTCTTGGTCTGAATTCCTCAAATCCTTCTGGATTGCTTGCATTTCCTCTTTTGACCTGTTCATCTCCAATGTAGTTTTCTGCAACTGGAAAAGTGAGAGAGCACCAAATGAGTCCATTTGAACCAACTCCTCAGCTAGTGAAGACTTCCTCCATAATTCTGGGGCAATTTAGCAATTCCTTATGTTATGCTACAAAGCTGGAGATGGTCTGCACATCTGGTGAACGACAGCTCCTCTCCGTCTATGACCTTGAACAAATGAGTATCCAGCCTTGGCCTATCAAAGTAACCAGCTTGGTTGTTGGTGGATTTGGATTCTGGGCTTCCTGAGCTATAGCAACCCATAATACACCAGAGAAATTGCACAGATTCTGACTTCCATTTGTTCATTAACATTACATGATGACCTTGCATGAAAAATCTTTATAGAAAAGTCAGGAAAAAGGTCAAACTCACCTTGTTATTTGTGGCAAAAAGTTCCCTCTTCAGCTTTTCACACATCTCATTGGAGGATTTATGGCTGGCCTTAAGATTCTCATACTCCCTGTAAAGACAAAGCACTTATTTAAAGATATGCATGCCCAGACAGGAAATAATGTGGAGGTGAAATAGGGGGTAGGACCCCAAGCCCCATGTAAAAGGTACCAACATCATCAAAAAACAGTTATTCTTACTTCTTCAGGGATATGCAGTAAATAGAGAGCTGCTCTACAGCAGAGTGGCCAACCCCCATGTCTGTGATCATGGCCTCCACTTCCACCTGCTGCCCCTGAAGAACCAGGTCCAGGCTAGAGCAGGAGAAACAGAAAAACCCATGGAGACATGTATTGCCCACCACCAACCAGCATATTATAAACAACCTGTATATTGAAGTAAACATATAATAAAAATGTGTATGTCATGGAGAAACATACAAAAAGGTAGACATTTTACTTCCTTTAATGTTTACACCGTTCACATTTCTCTCTCCCACTCAGCTCCAGAATCTGTACCTTTCATAGGTTTTCATTCTGGCCCTCAGACGCTGAGCCTCCTCCTTAGCAGACTGAGTCTCATTCTGTTGGTTCTCCAGATACTTCATCTGTTTCTGAGAGACCAACAACCCGGTCAGCATTAAGGTCTGCTTTATGTTTACGAAATGAGGCGTGTCTGTGAATTCGTACCCGGAGGGCAGAGCACAGCTTGTCCTTGTCGTTGACCACCTTCTTCACACGGTCCAGATCGAGCTTCTGTTTCACCACAGTCTCTCTCAGGGCCTCCACCATCTTCTGCTTGTCCTTCGTGTCTCTCTCTAACACATAGAAACCCAATATGCCACTGCGTCCACTTCAGTGAGGGCCAGAAATCACAATATGGACAAACATTTCCTTACCTTTAGAGGTTAAAAGGGCTTTCACTTGATCAAGCTCATTCTAAAACAGAGAACATGTTTTTAAATATATTTTATATTCCGTATTACTAGGCATGCAATGTACATGCTCCCAACAGCAAAGTACCTGCAGACATTCAGGATCTCGACTGGAGCTTTCCTCCTCTCCTCCCACATCAAAGAACAACTTGCTGATGATGTGCTTGGTGCTGACCTGTAATGACAGAATCAATCCGCAGGGCAAAATCAGGCCCACACTGTGACGTATGGGCATTCCCTAGTGCAATGGCTCAATTCTGTTCCTGGAGGAACCTGTGCCAGAATGTGCCAGGCTCTCTGGGAACAGAATTGAGAACCACTGCTCTAGTGGATCACTAGTGGATCATGGCTGTCATGTTACGGTGTCGCCATCACATACCTGCTTGCGACATTGTGGGCAGGTCCTATTGGGAGCTGTCTGGAACCACTGGACAAGACTAACAAAGAGACTAATCAACGACACTGTGGTGCTTAATCCATCACATCATATGCTCTGACATTTGACTATAAGGTCTATTTCAATATGATTTTGCACAAATAAAATTCAGCTTCATGGAACTTCAATGGGCAAAAATAAATATCTCAAATTTCCACATTCATACATTTCAATTAACCAACAATGTAACGATTACAAGCAGAACTGTCAGAGTAAATCGGAGGCTAAACATCTAAAACTTTCCTTTGCGACTGCCAAGTGGGCATAACTGTCAGTGACGCATGGTTTGTATACATTACTTGCTTTTAAAAGCCTAGAAAGACATACGCATCATTAGAAAGGTGTGATTCCCATAACTCACCATTCGTAGTGGAAGGTATGACCACAGTGAATAGCAGCCACATCTTTATAATTATCGAAAAAATCCGAACATATTGTACAATAAGCTCTTATTGGCATTTTCCGCAACGAACTGTGAAAAGAACAGCAGCGTTAAGGCAGCTCTCTCAACAAACCACAAAAGTGCACTATCACGACCTCCCCAACGAACTGGCGACCAGCGAAACGGCGAATAATAATAATAATAATAATAATAAAGAATTCTCTATTTTCTGGACAAGAAACGAAGCTAACAGATAGCGTAGCTGAATGCGTCTCATCGTTACATCTATTTTAAGACAAAATACACGGGACGTTTACACTTACGAACTCGGTCTATCAGCTCAAGCCTTTGGGACGAAAGTACTATTCCATATTTGTATTTATTTCTAAATATTATTAGCGAGAAGCTTTGTGTTAACACTTTCGATATGCCGCGCTTGGTTCAAACATCGCCCTCGCACCGCCCCTTTTCACAAACGTAATCATTGCAGGACGGAAGCCGCCAGTCGACCAATCATGAGCTGCTTTACTCGTCGAGAAGACCAATGATTGTCAAGATCTACATTTACAGCATTTGGCAGACGCCCTAGCCAGAGCGACTTACATAAGTGCTTTACTCTATAATGATATTTTCCCGATACTAGCTCAATACAACCAAGGCTACGAATACCGTCGATCTAATACTCTGTTGGGAAAGTGCAGGTTCTTTTTTCTTCTTTTTTTAGGAAAAGAGCTCAGACGTCATAAAAGCTCTTGGTTAGTGACGAATGAGAAAGTACTGCGGGTTACTGTGTTTAAACACAGAACTTTGACTCTGACGTTTATTTAGTGATATTTTCTGATTTTGACGTTGAAGTTAAATATTCACCACTTTTAAATACATTTGAATTAAACCAGTGGTTTTAATATGATTACAGACGTTGGCATATGGAGTCATTTTGTATAGACCGATGGATGCTATAATGTCACAAAGGTAAAATAGTTGCAACAGTTGATTCAAGTGCATACGGCAGCAATGGAGTGTAAGTGCGCGGATACAAACACACAGTGCAAACGCAAGAGAAAATACGACAAGTTTGCTTAGAAAATAACTGAATAAAACGACGAGGCTGAAGCTGGTTTCTTATTAGCAAGGTCTGTGCCACCTTAGACATAATGCATGTTCTGCAGCATTGACAGCAACTTATGTCATACGTCTGTTGGAAAGCTCACTAACGTGAGTCATGTGACACACCAACTAACACACTAACAATATGCAAAGTTTAAGGATATTTTATTGGAAAGTACTTAAGTCGTACTTTTCCCAATTAAGACCAGTTGAGAAGCAGTGCATTTTCTGCCATATTGACAGCGATTTATATTGTCAGTGTCAAGACGTCTGTTATAAATGCTGAATACCATATCACAGAACACCTTTTACACTTACTTCACCCTGAGATTGAAGATATTTTACTGTATAGATTTTATAATGACACTTAGTTGATCCCCGTGGGGAAATTCTCTTTTCGTCTACCCCCATCTTGCTCTCCATGACACACAGACATGTGTAGGAAATAATGACATAATGAATAGTGAATTGGAACTTTTTTCCATTGAGACTTATTGAAAAATGCTTGTTCTGCCATATTAACAGCAATTTATCTTGTCAATGTCAAAACGTCTGTTAGACAGCTCAACACCATGTCATAGACCAAGAATTACACTTACCATCTCCTGAGTTTGGAGATATTTTCCGTGGAGTTTTTAAAACACACATCTTCGAGGTCGCTCTCCAACACATAGGAGACAGGAGTCATTGTCAGACTCTGGGGAAAATGTCGCCAGCTGGCGACTCACGAGAACTGACTTCCCCATCTGAAGCAGAGTAAGTTCACTGGGAAAACTTTCCCTTTGGGCTGGTCTCTGGACCTCCAGGCCACACTGTAATCAGCTGCTGAGGGGGCATTGGGATGTTGGGCCACTCCATTCAGTGATTGAGCTGGTAAAGGCCTGGTCTCCCAGTACAGATTCCTGCCCACCTCTTTAATGTTTTACATACTCACCTTAACCCCATGGTGTACAGGCCAGAGAGGCATTGTTTACAAACCACAATGCCTCATACATTTACATACTCACCTTAACCATGGTGTACAGGCCAGAGAGGCATTGTGCTATTATTGTTGACTACTTTGAAGTACAAACATCCATCCAACCATCCATTTTCCAACCCGCTTATCCTGTTCAGGGTCGCGGGGGGTCCGGAGCCTATCCCGGAAGCAATGGGCACGA
>JAODKL010000128.1:25717093-25736889 GCA_026780765.1 Petrocephalus schoutedeni
CCAATTAACCTCAGCATGTCTTTGGACTGTGGGGGGAAACCGGAGTACCCGGAGGAAACCCCACAACGGCACGGGGAACATTGGATTATATTATATTTTAATAAAATATCATTCTTTAACTCTCAAATGGACTGAAGGTAGCCCTGACACTGCTTGATGACCAGGACCTCTTCCTGTAGGTGTTTTAAGCTGCCAGCTGCAGGAATGGCGGCTGACGTCCACAATAAGGGTGTGCCCTGGGAGACCCAGAATGGCGTCCTTGCCCCGGTGGATCGCCTTCGTCAGGACCGGTCTGACAGCCCCACCCCGGGCCTGGTCGAGGGGACTGAACCTGGTATGGCTCGATTTTCCCGATTTCTTTTTTCCTGGGTGGTGAAATTATTTTCTCTTACTTTGGGCAGCTCTGTAACTGTAACCATCCATGGTGCAACCACTAATTCTGGATAAATGGATGGGCACTGATGGACTTTGAGTGGCATGCCATGCAACTACTGTTAGAAGCTGCTGCATTTTCATCATTGCAATAGTGATTTCATGTTCTGTACCAGTCAAAAGTTTAGTGTACTATTCTGTACAATTTAGAATAATTATAAAAACATCAAAACTATAAAATAACACTGACCAAAAATGGCAGCTGTGTAGGTTAGGACACAAAGGTGATCCCACCATTGGGTACTTGAACAAGGCCCTTAACCCAAATTTGTCCAAGAATTGGCTGACCCGACTGTCTACTCTAAGCCGTGTCATGAGGTGGCCCCCTGGGATGCTTCCCCAGCTGTCCTGAAGAAGATCCCACATATGCTGAGCAGTCATTGGCCGCTTTTCCTCCATTCTCTGATAAAATCAATTTCTACTGGTTTCAGGTCTGGTGGCCAGGTCATGTGATGCGACACTATCAGTCTCCTTTGTAGGTGGCTTGGCATGTCCAAACGTCTGACTGGTACTGTGCTTTGAAGTAGAGTGTCTATGGCAGTATTTCTCAACCCAGTGCTCCGGGAAACCCCCAAGAAGAAATTTGGACTAATTTCTGCTCGCACCTAACTCTCAACACACCTGTACCAGGTATTGGATGTCCTTGATTGGCTAGGAGCTGGGGGGGGAGCAAAAATGTGGACTGTCTGCAGACTCCGCCGAAGACTGGGTTGAGAAACACAAGTCTATGTTTCACGCAGGTGTATTGCTGATAAGGATTTGTTTTATTGTGCATGGATAGGGTCAGATGCACTCCTAGGTTTTCATCATGTGTAAGTGTGAGTGTAAGGAGTTCATAGAGAGACCTGCCCTTGATACCTGTCCCAGTGAGTCAGCAGATTTAGCGGGGTGTGACATTTTTATACTTCCTCTTTAAAAAGGATTGCCACAAGTAATCCTTTTACTGCAGTCCTGAAATCACCAATGGCGACATTACGCTCTACGGAGGTGTGTTCTCTTCTAACGTGTGTGTGATTAGGATCTTTTGTATTCTGGTTTTTTAATGCGGTTCTCGAGCCAAGGTCAGAGCCACCCCACCCATTATGATGTCACTAGACATTCTGCGTGTCTGCACTAGCAGGATATGATGGCAGAATGAGAAGCTGGCACAGACAGGGAGGCTTATGGCTTCTGTGCCAGGTGATGTCTGCTTTCCAGTTTTTGGGAGCAGGTTCCTTACAGCATTCTGCTTCCCAAGCAGAACAGACAGTTCTCCGGTAGGCTGTCAACCTAAATGGACTCGTTGTTTTCTGAATGCCCATGAGTTACAGCTTTGTCCTCCAGGCACTCACTGCAGGTAATCGGGAAGCAGTGCACAGTAGTAGCTGGTTGGGTGGGAGTGCTGATTAGTTGGATGCTATAGAATTACCCAAATCATGCCATCCAGCTCCTAAATAAACTGGTGAAGCATCTCAATAATCACTTTACCCAGATGCAATCTATTCAACCCAGTGTTCTATGTTTATATATTTAGGGTGCTAAGTTAATATATACATGTTGTTTAATTTTAAGAAATAAAAAAGCCATTCCTTAATGTTGTTAGCCTTCGTTTTGTGCTTTTTTTCTTAGAAGTTCTGGTTCTGGTACTGTTTTGACATTGGCACTGTTTTAAAAGTATCGTTTTTGCACCGTTATCAGGGAAAAACCCAAACATTTCTCTCAGTTGTTTATTTGCACTATTTCCACAAATTTGCATTACAGTAAACCGTTGTTTTTGTCTTTGTACTGGTGCAGATTGATGGTTTGTTCTGCACCTGTGCACCAGTCTGCACATTGCCCTCAGCATACTGTTCGTCTTGCACTTTGCAGTCAGACAGCTTGCAGACATCCTTACAGTAATCTCACATAGTACTTGTAAACATGTACAGTATTTGTTTTAAGTTTGTGTTTTTCTACTGTTTTCCTGAAAGTTTATTTTCTACAATGTTCTTTACTTTTGTGTATAATGTCCTGTGAAGTGTTTATGCTAAGTATCTTGTAACATTGTCCTGTACTTCATGTTTGGCACCAAACCACAACCAATTCTGGTATGTTTATGTATACTGGCAATAAAGTGTTTGAGTTCAGCTGTTGTACAGGTGAGTCATTCTGACATGACTGGATTTAATATATGTTGCTGCTTTTTGCATCAAGTGGCTTTATACCAGGGATGGGCAATCTTATCCACAAAGGGCCGGTGTGTATGCAGGTTTTTGCTGCAACTCCCTAATTAGATCACTAATTAGAGGACTGATTGACTGAAGAATTCTCACAACTGGGTTTGAACAGCTGACCTTAGGGTTATCCCGAAAACCTGCACACACACCGGCCCTTTGCGGATAAGATTGCCCACCCCTGCTTTATACAGTGTAGGAACTACAAAGCAAACCTTTAGTAATTCAGATTAGCTGAACACAGGGTTCAAACTATATTGTGCCGTCTGATTTAATTCCGTAGGTGCTGGGCAGGACAGTGCCATGTTCATCCATGCGCATTCCTTCGAGGACCTGACCGCTGATGGCGAGGACGTTCAGGCTTCGGCTGCGGGATCTGAAGCTGAGCCAGAGCCAGAAGTGCTGGAGGAGCTGGGTGACGGGGTCCGAGGGACAAAGGAGGAAGAGCAGGAGAAGCGGCCCGGGGCCAGGGCCAAGGAGGAGGATGTGACCAGCGAGTCCTGGCGGCAGCACAGGAAACACGTGTTTGTGCTGAGTGAGGCGGGGAAGCCCATCTACTCTCGCTACGGCACAGAGGAGGCACTCTCCAGTATCATGGGGGTAATGATGGCGCTGGTCTCCTTTGTGGAGGCAGAGAAAGACATCATCAGGTCCATCCATGGAGGTGAGGAGCTAGGATGGTCCAGCTGCCATATACACAATCACTGATCTCTACCAATTTATAATCAGTGCCGTTATTGAATATATGATCATTAAAGCAGCCAAGTTACATTTCCGATTTCCCATATTCAGCACGGGTTCATAAAAGTGATAGTGCCTGGTGATAAACATAGTAAGAAGGTAATGACACACATATGTACGCATACTTTAAGTGTGCTGGTGGCCTAATCATTAGGGAAGCGCACTTGTGATCAAAGGTTGGTGGTTCAATTCTCAGACCAGCAAGGTACCGCCCCCAAGTGCTGGTCTGCAGTGCTGAATTAGCTGTCCACTGCAGTCACAATGTCACAGATGGGGTAAATGCAGAGGACACATTTTGTCATTGTGTGCTGTGGTGTGTCGACAATGACGGGTAACCGCTTCACTTAAATTCAGCACCTATTCTGCACCAAGGAAAAACTCTTTGAGTCTTTGGCCTTTGAGTCATTGCAGTACAAGTCCTGAGCTGCTGTAGTTTGGGTGTACATACTATATGTGGTGTCTGGGGGCCAGTGAATGTTTCCCAGAATCCTCATTTGTTTCATGACAGAGTGAATCATAAACTGCAGACAGAAATGTGTGGATGGGTAGCCAGTGGCAATGGTAGTTTTGTTTCATCTGATAAAATGGTAATTGAGAATTGGACTTTACCCAGAAGTCATTCTGAAATATATGGCCTAACCTGATTACTACACTGGTAATGAAGTGAACTGCGATATGTCGCAGGCCCATATGCCAGCTGTAGTCTGCTAATTATCACCTTTGGTCCCCAAGGAATGTAATCAAACAGACCTCGTTATTAATATTTCATGTCAGGAAGCCTGTCGGGGGCCTTTTGGTGATATTCTGTCCTGTCTGTGGTTTCTCCAGATGGCTACAAAGTGGTGTTCCTACGCAAGAGTCCTCTGGTCCTGGTGGGGGTGGCTCAAAACCGCCAATCGGAGCGGGAGCTGTCTCGAGAGCTGCAATATATCTACTACCAGATAATTAGCCTGCTCACCCAGACCCAGCTTAACCACGTCTTCCGGCACAAACAGAACTTCGACCTGAGGCGTCTGCTAGCCGGCTCGGAGCACCTCACTGACAGCCTGCTCCGGCACCTGGACCGCGACCCAGGCTTCTTGCTGAGCGCCGTCACTTGCCTGCCCCTGACCGGCTCCTTCCGGGATGTCATCTCCTCCAGCCTGCAGGCCTCCAGGGCCAAAAGTTTGGTCTTCTCCATCCTGCTGGCGGGCAGTCGTTTGGTCACGCTGGTGCGCAAGAAGGACCAGTACCTGCACCACATGGACCTGCACCTTCTCTTCAACCTGGTGGGCTCCTCCTCGTCCTTCCGCGAAGGCGAAGGCTGGACGCCCATCTGCCTGCCCAAGTTCAACACCGCAGGCTTTTTCCACGCTCACATCTCCTACCTGGAGCCGGCCTCAGACCTCTGCCTCATCCTGGTCTCCACCGACCGTGAGGACTTCTTCAACCTATCTGACTGCAAGCGCCGTTTCCTGGATCGCCTTCGCCGGCGCAGTGCCTACCAGGCCCTGCAGGAGGCGCTGAAGGCTCCCAGCTATTCTGTGGCCCAGGTCGGCATCCCTGAGCTGCGACACTTTGTCTACAAGTCCAAGAGCTCTGGGCTCTACACCAGGTAAGCCACAGAAGTTTGCACTTCATGTTGAAAGTTTCTGCAGTTTAATTGGTCCATATTGCTGTCTATACTAGATTTAGCCATACGGTCCCCTTATTCCTTTACCCCTTTTGTTCTGGCCCTGCCTGCATGCATCAGCCCCGAGTTCCCAGTTCCATACCAGTCTGAGGAGGAGCAGGAGAGGCTGATGGAGCTCTACCAGTACCTCCACAGCCACATGCATCACCCGACACGCCCACTGCGATCAATTTACCGCTGTGGCGAATCAGAGAGCCTGCTGGCCTGGGTAAGCCATCTTATATAGTAATCATAGTAATCGGCTCCACCCTCTATCTTATGAGCATGTGTTTAATTTCTTCTCTCTGCATTTATTTTAGCTTCTTAGGCTTTCCTTTCAGGTTCTCTTCTGCCTTGGTTCCCGTGCTTCCTGGCGGAGGCTTTAGACTCACTGTGACACTGCACTGGATAGGGAGCTATGGAGGACGGATTTATGAGAAATGTATTATTCTCTCACTATGTATTACTTCTTGATCTTGTAATATTAAATCACGCCGCCATCTTCTCTCCATAAGCGTTTATACCTGTGCAGGAATCCGCCAGGAAGCACCACGGAGGCGATACCAGTCCGTCACAGGACACGCACTCACGCACAGGCACACACTGTTGACCGAATCCGGGTCTGATCCGTTTTATGCCCCCCTCCGTCTCTCCTCAGGTGACTAGTGGCTTCGAGCTCTACCTCTGTTTCAGTCCCCTAGCAACAAAGGCCCTGGCAACGTCCGCTATCAACAAGCTGCTAAAGTGGATCAGGAAGGAGGAGGAGCGTCTCTTCATTCTCAATCCCCAGACATACTGATGCAGTGTGGGCAGCTGCCCTGAGGAAAGGCCCAGGCTGTAACTGAGGCCTACCTGTACCAGGTACCCTGGATTGACCCACTAGGGTACTGTTAAATGCTGAGCTTGAAGAAAAACCAAATCTGACACCCTCCTCTGAATTACACCACTGATACTCGCGTGATTAACATGTAGGGGAGCCGAATTCGTAGCGTGACAGTCCTTACAGCTAGGACCAGATGTACACCGCCTGAGCTTTGAAAGCCGTGAGGGTGAGAGCTTTTTAAGGGTATAATTCTAAGCTGTGAAAGGAACATGCTGTGTGTGATCGTAAGATGATCAAAAGTTTGCGCTCTCTGTGGCAATAGGGAATTGGACTAAATTCTCTGTGGCAATATTTTTGTTGCAATTGTATATAATTTGATATTTCAATGAATATAATAAGCAAAGGAGGAAACAAATCGCCGTGCTGTTAGTCGATGGTAAAAACTGTTTGACTACCTTTTTTATATTAGACCTGTCACTGAATTAGCATCTTAACATATCAGAATGAATTTCATTGTTAAGCAGCGAAAGCCAAATCGCAGGATTGCCTCACTGTGACAAAGGGGGCCACAAGGCCCCCCCCGAGTGGGTTTGGGAGTCCTTTGCTACGCTGTCACTGTGCAGATACATACCTTTTAAACTCAAAGCTATATGCTTACCACTTTCTGTCTTTTTTTGGTATGAACGATGTGAAAACCCAGCAGGATCCGTGTAACACTAATCATTTTGAATTCCCCCTCTCCACCCCCCCCCCCCCCCCCCCCCCCCCCGAGTCAGATAGTTGAAATTTTGTCTTATAGTGTTTTTTTTTTTTTGTAGTTTTATTAATACGACAATTAGGGAACTAGTTTTTCAGCAGTTCAAGTTTTCCACTGTTTCGATTTCTACATTACAGGCAGTAGCACTTGTCACCCTGGCAGGGTGTCATTGAATTCGTCTGGTGCTCGCAGCACTAACACTGTACACTGCCTGCCAGTTTCTACAAGCTGCACTCAGACAAATGCATTAATAATTCCATTTTTCCGTCAGCATTTCATTTGCATGGTAAAAACGGTAACACTTTACTTGAGGGAGCAGAAATACTTAGTAGCAACTCCGTAACTACTGTAGTACAAATCATGAACAAATATAGAAGCTACTTGAGATAAAAGATGTCACGATTCATTAATGCATTTCACTTGTGTTATTCATTTTTTGTTCCTTCAGTAGTTCATTAGTCATTCTTTCAGTAATTCACAAAGGTTTATAGAATTTGCAAATATAAAAATAAATATAGTAACCGTTTAAAGATGCATCATGATTCATTAAAGATGAACAAACATGAGATCAGTATTTTAAACGTTATTCATTACTTGTTCCTTTGGTAGTTTTCAAAGGTTTAGCGAATTAACAGATATAGTACCAAATACAGTAACTGCTTGAGATAAAATAAAATATGTGTCATGATTCATTAATGATAAACGAACAGTATGTAACAGATCAGTATGTAACTAAGACATAATACTACAATATTTGTGTCCCCTCAAGTGTTGCTGTTAAACAAACATTTGACAATGAGCTCAAGGGATGTAACATAGGACCGATGTTTGTGCTAAGATACAGTAACATATAAATGCCCTTAATTGGCTAGATGCTGACTACAGTTATAGTCATGAAGTAATTATTTCTTCATAATTAATAAGAAAAGACATACTAATGTTATGCAGTTGGAAAAACTACACAAGCCGACTACAAGACTCCCCCTTCTATATTTCAAAGGCCCCCCCCCCCCCCCCCCAGATGCTGAAGTGGCGTTGACAGAAGGGTGAAAGAACTATAACATCATCACTTTCCCCATTTTCCACTGTGAAAGTTTAGTATGGAAAGCAACAATTTGACTCCATTATTTTTAACTTGTCTATTAATAGTGGACTTCAATTTCACTTCAAATTCAAAATGATAAGCGTTACACACACCCAGTAGGTTTACTTCCCTTGTTTTATTTGTTCATTTTGACCATTTCTGTTTGTTCTGTTTTTTTTATTATTTTATAAAGATGATATGGTTAAATTTGCTCGTCTGTGAATACCTTTTCTGTTGGCGAATCACATTAGTGTATTATTTATTTGATTTTTAGCCATCATAGTCAGTGAGAGCAGCTTGTTATCTGCACTCATTTATATTAAACTAAAGTGCTAATCTGAGCTTTATTTGGCTGCATAAATTAATCTTTCTGCTGGACTTATTTCCAGTTGCATCCAAAAGTGTTTCCTTTGGATGCTGCAAGTCCAAGGTAATAAGCAGTACTTATGAAGCTTCACTTGTGCATTCCGCGGGTTTGAGGGTGTAGTGTGCTGTAGTCCCTGAGATGTAGGGGGACTTTAATGCGTAGCGTGTGCTCAGATTTTAATGGCAGCCAATCTCTCATGGGAAAATGTAGAAAAATATTAACCGTGTTACATTCAATATCTTAATAAATGAAAAATTTCTTATCGCTGTGTTTAATTCTTCTTTTCTCAAAATGAAATATGTCTGTCTCATTTAAAGTTATTTAATGTAGCTGTTACATAGTGTAATGGATGATGCTTAGATGGACGAGGGAGGGATTCGGCACTTGAGGTGGGACCATCACAGAAGCAGGCAACAGTACCCACTTAGTAGATATGGTGGACACTGCACCAGCCACTACCCAACGAGGTTCTAGCTGCAGGAGAGCCCTGATTCAGCAGAGGTCAGGCCACCCAAGGACAGTAGAGACCCTCGCTGCCAGAGGGCACAGGAGCAGAGAGAGGGCTGTAAGACCTCCTCCAGGGCTGGGATGTGGAGACCACCTCCATATTTGTGTGCCCCCATTGGTTGTGGCCAGCAAAGCAGCAAGTTGCCATCAGCCACCCCATGGGCCCCCTCTGCTAACCTGGTGAGGTATAATGTGGGCAGCTGGCATGCAAGCCCCCATTCCCATCATCCTGTGTGGCTGATTGTGTAAAAATGGTCCTACCGCGAGCAGGACTGGGTGCATGTGGAGGGTGTGAAAGGCTCAGTTTGTTAATGAGTGAGGTGTGAAATCTCTATTGTCTTTTTAATAGGCATTAAGAGAGCACTCTCTCCTCACCTTACCGATGCCTCCATTGATTTCACTATTTGTAATGCTATATAACCCCTTGATGAATCAGATTAGTACTTGGTACATTCCATTCCCACATACCATCTACCAGCGGTCTGCCCACATGAAAGGCCACAGGGCATGATTCTATAGTCATCAACACATCACCCATGATAAATGAATGCTGTGCTGTCACAGCCTGCTCTAGAGTGACTATGAAAGGAGAATCAATCCAGACTCTTATGGTAAGGAAGGTCGGAGACTTCTAGCCTGATAGAAAAGGCCGGCAGCATATTTGGGATTACGCTCCGTTCTCCAGTCCAGTCTATCCCATCGCGTTTCTCCCCCTTAGCACCAAGCTCAGGGTGGTGCAGGTTGACACTCCCTTGGTGGCAGTTGGTGAAGCACCAAGACTGTGATGACACCATGGATGCCCTGGGAGCCGCCAGACCCTGGCGACTGGCATTCAGACTGTGATCTCCGCTTGGATGGCCGTGGTGCCACCCGTGAAAAGTGCAAATGGGATGCAGATGGTGGCCGCTAATCACCACAGAAAGGGAGTATGACTGTGTCTGTTAGCAGGGCTTAAATCTTGCGTTGTGGGTAAATAAGGGGGAGTGAACTGAGGACTACCTGAATGTTCATTCTCTTCCTCCACTAGACAGTCTGGAGGACAACTGCACATATGGGTCTGCTCTCCCCCCATCCATACTAACCTGGAGATTCAGAATACGGGAAGCAGCTTCAGGATTTTGTCTTGCAAGGTTTGGTGAACTACATGCAGCTGAACATCAGCAAGCCAAATGAGCCGCAAACAGGACTCAATGGAGGTCGTAACAGAGAAGAGATTTTTTGCCAGACCTCAGTCTGTGTAACTGGACACCCTTTCCACAATTCTCCATCCTGAAGCAACCTTTGGCCACCAACTAATTCCACCACAATGCTCTAGGAAGCTCTACTGGGAATCTTTCTGCCTGCTGCCATCACATTCTTTATTTATTGTGTTCTTTAACACTGTGTGCATTACCAGGTGCATTCTCATATGTGAATTGTACACAGGGGTGCCGTAAAGAACCAGCGATGCTCGTCTCGTAATTCCACTAGCGCGTGTCGGATGTTGTTCTTGTGCGCAGCTAAATTCCCCCCCGTGCATTAATAATTTAAAAATCGTGAATGAAAGAAAATAATTTACTAGAAGTGTTTATGACTTACATATATGTCTGACAGAAATTTTGTGATTACTGATTGCTGTTTTGGAACATTTAACCACATTAAGCGTTTTCCTTATAATGGAGAGGAAAACGCTTAACTTGTGTTAAAGTTCATATTCCTAGGATTTCAGTTTTTATCTTTTTTGCCAGGTACAGGTGTTTATAACCGGATATGTCTAAGAGAAAAAATGGATATTATCGGTGGCTGTTTTGGAACAATTAGCCACGTTAAGCTTTTTCACGTTAAGCGTTTTAGAATGTCCCGCGAAGGTTTACTCATTAGCCAGGGCTGTATTCACTTGAGTAAATATTTAACTAGTCTGGCATTCGTGCGATATTATTTTCTGAGCGAGCAATGACTAGTTATTTACTTGACTATGCTCTTTCGACATAGTCCGCAGCCACACTATTCATTATGGACTTAGGTTTAACACATTTCGCGCTTATCCGGCGTGCCATGTTTGGGTTAGGATCCGCGCTGGCATGTTCCGGTCGACCGGAACATGATCGCTAACGACTCGAACCCATAGCCCAAAAAGCTGCTGCTTACGCTGCGTAACGGGCATGCTTCTAGCATAGATGAGCCGCACGGAAACGCTGCAAATTATCATGCCTTGGCGTGAATAAGCCGGTTTAGCGGTATGTTATTTTCATATTTTCACATCCAACGTATAACGCTTTCTAACAGACTGCGACCAGCAAAGGCTTTCGGTTGTTCAATAGCTTTTTGATCAATTAATTGATCAATGTTGAGTTGTGTTTATTACTTTGGGTCATTCTGTGACTGTGGGTGTATATGAGACAGATGCTGATTTTAAATATTGGCGTGATGTTTGAGAAACTACAGATATTGTATAGTAGCCCACCGTTCCCGCAAAAATGTTTCCGCCTTATATTTTGTCATTGGCACGATAATAAGTGTTGGCAAAGTTTCAGATACAGTGTGTAAAGTGGGGAAGGGTGGGGCGTTTTGTCAGCGAGGGGGGCATCTCAGAGCCGCGCTTAAACAGTCCCTGTACGGGGATCGCTTTTAAAAATTGGGACTCGGTGTAACATATGGACTTTAATTTTTTAATTATTGGACAACAGTTGTCCTTAACAGGGAAGCTGGATCAAGTGCGAGCGCTACGTCAGGTAGGCTTTGTGTATTTTTTACATGTAACTGTTCATACCTGTTCGTTTAGGCATAAAAAATATATCACTTGTACGATCATGTGCAAAACACATTTATAGCAGGCCAATGGACATTTAGTTACATATATACATGTACTAAATACGCAGAAGCTGCAAAAGTTATTATATGAAGTGCCTGTTTAGCGCAGCAACAATGCATTTTCCCATTTTGAAGTATTTCAGACTGTTCTGTATGTGATTCCTTGGTTTTCAGCTCAGCTTCATGTTTGCTGTTATTATTTTCAGGCTGTTATTGAATCCGCCCTTCGTCGTGTACAGTGAATGGGTGTGTGACCGCTTTTAAGAGGCACTCGCAGACGGTCACTTTGATGTAGAAAGAGAAGATTGGTCTTCTGAAATGTGGACCGTAATCTTCTGTACTTACAGTTGTTCGTCCTAATAAGGGGACGTTCTGGAGTGGTACATAACCTTTTAAAATCAGAAATAAAAGCAGGGGAACATAAGATATTGCTGATTTTTTATATATATGCATACTTTTTTTGCAGAGAAGTACTGGAGAGTAGCCAAACAGAGATTAGTTTCATATCATCTGGCATTAGAGAAGCGGGTAATCGAGAGGGAGCTGGTTTGTTTCAAGTGGTTAAGTAACGTCCAAGGTCGGAGCCCTTATCAGATAGAAACTGGTCACTACCAAGTAGCATATATTTTTTGTGGCAGAATTGTGACATCTATCTATCTATCTTTCTATCTATCTATCTATCTATCTATCTATCTATCTATCATCTATCTATCTATCTATCTATCTATCTATCTATCTGTCTGTCCGTCTCTCTCTCACGATGAAAGTACATGGTCACTGCTAAGTTTTTTTATGTAGTATCCAGTTAGACCATGTGCCCAGCTGTTGGCACCATTTGAAGTATCTCGCATGCCCAGGAATTAATGGAAACTTCTTTCTCTTTGACCTTTAGGTTATTAACCAAGAACATGAAAAATAGAAAGTCTGTCGTGGCCATAAATATGTATCCTCATGTTCTTGCCATTTCTCAGGGTTTAGCCCTCAGCCAGACCTCATTCTGCATAGTACAGAAGGATGTTAACACATTACACCCCAACAGCGTGACTGGACATACGTTTATGCAGTTCATTTAATCATTTCCCTAGAATTCTGGAAAATCCATAGCTTGCTATTAATTACTTTAGCCTTCAACATGCTGTCTTTAATATCGGCCTTCCTGATTATTTTTTTTTAGACCAGGTGCCCTCATCCACATAGGCACACATTTTCCTATTTTAATCATCAGAATTGGGCGTCACGCATCACAATGACCATAGCATCAGTGCTACAGGCAGGGGGTTTGTGACCAGTAGCCCGTGTGGATCTTTTGTTCTTAATGGCACGGAGGACTGTGACAGGAATGCAAAGTAAAGATGCTGGGCCCCCCAGCTAGACTGCTGCTGGTGTGTCCCGTTAATTAATGTCCTCCCAAACTCTCACTTTTTAAATGTACAGCACCTGGACAAAGACTTTCCTTTGTGAACAACACAAAACCATGGCCATGGTAAACATTATTTACCAGGGTTGGTGGCAACAGTAAAATTAATTATCATTGATTTGTCAAATATACATTTATGCTCGACAGGCAAAGAAATTCTAATCAGTGTTATGTGGGCTGTTCATTGGCTCCATCTGGGCTATTAGTAGCTTTTTGGCAAGCATTGTTGTATAGTATAGTAAAATGAGATTAGGGAGATAATTAATTGAACAAAAATTGTCCAATAAATATCTCAGCACAGCAACTCATTGGAAGGGAAATTTTGTTTTCAAGCCTTTTTCTCACTAGTAATATATATGTGGAGTGTATATTTTGTGATGCTTTCTCTGGACAAATTTCTGTGGTGTTGTAAGGTTAACATGCCAAGAGGTGTTAGGCTGCAGTGCAGTGGGGCAGATGCTGGTTCCATGTCACTCTACCACAATATCCTCCTTATGAATGGGTGGACATTGAGTAAAACTCTAAGCTAAGTGAATAAGAAGTAAACGTGTAGGCGAGGTACTGCTAGTTATTCTGTATGCGCAGTTAGTGAGTCATGAAGGACTTTATCATTTCCTGTATATGTGCACTGGCTGGAAAAAAAAGTCGCATACTTTAATATTTCGTTGGACCGCCTTTGACTTTGATAGTGGTGCACAATCGTCATGGCATTGTTTCCACGTGCTTTTTTTTCATCCAGATTTCCATGAATTTCTCGCCAAGGTCTTGTATTTATGATAGGTGATTTGGACCACTCTGAAAAGTCTTTTTCAGCACATCTCAAAGACTTTCAGTGGAGTTAAGGTCAAATTCATGTGTGAAAATGATTCATCATGCTCCCTGAACCACTCTTTGACAATTGGAGCCTGATCCTTGGCATTCTCATCCTGTTCATGCCCATGCCATTAGGAATGAAGTAACCCATTGATGGGATAACCTGGCCATTCAGTAGATATAGGCATTCAGCTGACTTCACTTTATTGCTGCATAATGTTGCTGAGCATAATGATCCAATCATTGCTGAATTAAATTCAAACTGTGACTTATTTTAGCCAGGCAGTGTATGTACCTCTATATGTATGTATGTATGTTTGTATGTATGTATGTACAGTCTCTATCTATCTATCTATCTATCTATCTATCTATCTATCTATCTATCTATCTATCTATCTATCTATCTATCTAAATTGTTCTTATTGGGTATTATTTTCTGGTTTGTTTTTTTGTTCAGTCTTATACCGCTGACCAGTAACCGCTAAGAACTTGAGTGCTGGTATTCATGGTCAGTAAATTGGATGTAAAATTTAGCATAACCTCTTTACTTTTTTACCAGATAAAATTATATTGACCAATATTGCCATTTACGAAAATTCTTTGCTCCTTAAAATGTATATTGTGTTAGAGATTAAACTCTCATGTCACTTTGGCCCTAGTGTACAGTACAGAAAAGCACCTCAATAATGGAAGAGGGGATTTGGAGGATGGTAACCAAGTTCTGCTAATCCAGCTGTTAGAGGCGGGGGCAAAAAGATGGAGATACGTGCGTCAGTAAGTGGGATCATCCAGCACATGTTTCCTGCGCCTCAACAGCTGTCAGGGTCCTGATGATGATCTGTTAACATAGGGGCGAGATGGAAGCAGATAGGAGCCAAAAACTATGCTGAGTATTGCATTGGCAAATATTTAGATTATACAGAAGTGCTGCAGATCAGGTAAACAGCCAGAACTATTCAAGCCGAGGACAGATCCAAGGCAGAGTATATAGGCGCCATGAGGGAGGTGTGTGACCTGAGTGCTCAGCAGTTTCTTGTTTATTCAGACAAACAAAAGAAACCCAAAGCAACACTTAGACCCCGAAACACAAGAGCAGAGGAGAGCATTTACAGTAAAGAAGTAACTCTTGCAGTAATCTCTCTCAAATGTCGCTTTGGTACTCTCCTATTGCCTAAACCCAGATGGAAACTTGAAGCACATATTACCTCTTTGTAAGAATGACATCTCATCTAGCATCTTAGGTGAAAATAGAAGGATATGATAATTCTGTAGCTAGTTGCATCACTATTCAGATTTTTTTTTTTTGAGATTTACAGCTGTAACAGTCCTCCATGCCGGCCCTTTGACGGTGGCAGATTGAGGGCCTGAAGGCTGCCCCCACGATGGTGTAGGTCGTAGGCCATATCCATGACCTCACCCCATTCATGTAGGACTCCACTCCGGGCACCATCCGGACATGTGGGAAGGCAGATAGCATGGATGGCTAGGACATGCATTGACACAATAATGGACAGGCGTAATAGGTAATGGCGTGTACAGTGACACCAGCGGCCATAGTTACATTGTTATGCATTAGGTTGGGGTTCTCCTGCGGCCTGAGTGGAGATGGTTTACAGGGCTTTGGTTTGGGTGATGTGTATCCACACCTTTGTGGCCTCTGGTCCACCAAGATGTGAGATGAGTTTTAAAGACTGAGTCCGATTCGGCATCCCGAACAAAAGCTGGCAAACTATTCCACAATATGGGGGGCCTGGAGCAGAATGCTCTACCGCCAACTGTCGCTTTATTTATACGAGGTACAACAAGGAGACCTGCATCCTGTGACCTAAGTGTACGATGCGGCTTGTAAGCTTGAAGTAATTCTGTTAGGTAGGCAGATGCTGGACGTTTAAGTGCCTTCTATGCAAGTAGGAGAACTTTGAAGTCAGTCCTGTACCTTACAGGGAGCCAGTGCAGGGAGCTCAGAGCAGGGGATATGTGATCAAACGTCCTGCTCCTGGTCACAATTCGAGCTGCTGCATTTTGAATGCGTTGCAAGGTATTTATTGTATGTTGTGTGCTCCCAGATAAAGCATTACAGTAGTCTAGCCTACAATTATTCCTACGGTTCTGGTCTTGTCATAACCCTGATTTGGGTAAATGGTTATGGATGGCTGGACTTTCTGCTTATAATACCTACGTCAGAACAGGACTGGGAATGTATTGTTAGTTCTTGTCTTGTCTTAGTTCTTGTAGCAAATACAACAGTAGGGTGGTGTTAATGGGTCAGTAATACATTGTCAAGGAACAAGCACAGTTTATAGAAAGAAACCCACTCGATAATTCACTTAGGCTAGCAGCCATTTGTGGAAGGAGTCTATTGACTGTACTTATCTATGAGTCATGGTTAACAATTTTTTAAAGTACATAATAATACTATAAGGAAAGTCATAAAAAGCCACATTTCCTTTGAAGGCATTCCAGCCACAGTCAGTCCTGCTACAACGTGACTAATGTGGTCCTGAAAAACCCTGAAAAAAATCATTTACTAAAATACACATATCCAATGGGTTAGGGGAATGCGACTCCAGAACTAGTAACTATGACTAAATTTAATGAAATAAATAATAAAACCATAATACATATGTCCAATAATGTGATTATATGCATTTTAATTAAGAAATAATAATAATAATACATAAATAAATTATGCCATAAACATCTTCTATGTAGGAGAACTGACTATTTATAAAACCCACATTATAATTGATTGATGTGTATCTTGCAGACAGTCAGCAGCTGAGTAATGTTAATCTGCCGTACATGTGTTATTTTTAAATCTTTTTACACACAGTGGTAATTTAATCATATCCAGCAGTCCCAAGCTGATATCCAAAATTCTACGTTTAGGCAGTGCCTTCAAAATTTGACATGTCTTTCTTTACAATGGACACCGGGTTACCAGTCAGCCAGCAGAGTTTCAGACCATTAGAGTCTTGGTGCACCTTTAAGCTTAGAGGTTTGATGCTTTCATTTTTTGGAGAACATTTTTCATTTTTTGATGGTGTCTTGGTGAGTCATCATGGTATAAATGCTGAGCTAAAGTCTTATTCAAGTTGCTGGGCAAATTTTACTATTGCAATTATAAAACTGATCTGTAACAATCTAAAAAGAGAAAACAGCATATCTGGCCAGGCTCACCCATCTTCACCCACACAAAGCTCATTTGCCATAGCTGATGATGATTCTTTCTTGCAGGGATCCCTCTGAACTTCAGAATGACCTGGAGAACACTGTCATTCCTGCAAGTGATTCTCACGTGTGTTTCTCCTGCGGCTTGAGTGGAGATGGTTTACAGGGCTTTGGTTTGGGTGATGTGTATCCACACCTTCGTGGCCTCTGGTCCACCAAGATGTCCCTCCACATTCCCCCAGGTTGTGGACTTCTCCATCAAGTATGTCTTACCCCATTTCCAGGCAGAGGGTTCCATACAGAACATCGTCACTAATTCCCAGTTCCAGGAGATTTACGTTGCCTCTCGGAATGTGATTGAGGCAGTAAATGTCAGCTTGGGTAAAATATGGGAGCTCCGCACTGGTCCTGTGGGAAGCCCGCGGTGCAGAGCTTGCTCCCTGTGCGACATGGAGAGAGATCCCAGTCAGCCGGTGGACACGGACAATCAGGTCTTGCTGTTGGACACATTTTACTGGATTCTATATACCTGCGGGAGCTCTCAGTATGGCGTCTGCTATTTCCATGAACTTATCAAGAACGAGCGCCCTGCTATTTCCAAATGTATGTTTAGGAAAGAGTCCAACTCCCCTTCTCACTGTCCGGACTGTGTTGCCAGTCCCCTCGGCACCAAAGTCGCTGTGGTGGAGGAGGGGCAGACGGCGTATTTCTTTGTGGCCGCGACCGTGGACCGCAATGTGACACAGAGTTATGGCAGGCAGTCAGTGTCTGTGCGCCGGCCGCTGGCAACAGAAGACGGGTTCTACAGTGACATGCAGGGGCTGACGGTTCTGCCAGATCTCCGCTCCAGCTACCCCATCCGGTACGTCTACAGCTTCTTCACGCAGGAGTTTGTGTACTTCCTGTCGGTGCAGCGCGAGAGTCCCTTCCAGGAGGGCTCGCCCCTGCAGACCCGCCTGGCGCGGCTGCCGCGCGCCGAGTGGGAGGTGAAGCGGTACCGCGAGCTCGTGCTGGAGTGCCGCTTCGAGCCCAAGCGGAGGCGCAAACGGGGCGGCGACGAGGTCTTCCGGGACGTGGTCTACAACGTGCTGCTGGCAGCACACTTTGGAAAGGCCGGCAAGGAGCTGGCTGACGAGCTGGGCACAGAGGAGGAGGACGACATCTTGTACGGGGTGTTTGCCGTGACCGGTGAGTCTGGGGAGTCCGAGCATGACTCGGCCCTCTGCGCCTTCCCTATGGATCATGTCAACATCGCCATCGACAAGGGAGTGGACGCCTGCTGCACGTCCGGCCCCGAGCAGCTGTCCAGGGGCCTCTGCTACTTCCAGTCCTGTGAAAACTGCCCTCATGAGGTGAGCCAGTTTGGATTCGCTGCCTGTTCCTCCCAAGACTGCGGGAATTCACTTTTGGTTGATTTCCTCCATAAACGTTGAACACTGTTTTTGTGTTTCTGTTCTGGGATTCTGGCCATAATGTGAAAAGCAGAACCACTGAAGTGAAATGTGCATGATCACTATGGTGTGCTATATCTAGGGTGCAATACCTGATTTCTCTTAGACAGCTCTTACAAACAGTAAAGGCACTCAACAAAGAGAAAGAGGACTGGGACACATACAGGGTATCTCCAATAACTTCAAATTGCCAAGACATTGTAAGATAATGACGTCTGATCTAATGAGTCCATCAGACGAGAGAATGTTCTGGCTCCTAGGTACAGTCAACGGAATGAAGTCATTCTGAAGTGTTCATAATAAAGAGATCCAAATTCAGGAAGTTCTTCATACAAAGTAGGCTGAAAGTGAAGATTCTGGAACGGTCTGAAGCAGCCAATCTCTGCAGAGGGGTTACGTGGAAGGGTAGGAGTAGCATTCCAGAGGAAGGTAGTGGGAGGATATCATGTCAGAGGGGTCTGATTAAGAGTCTTGTTTGCTGTTTCTTGGTCTAGAGTCCATGGTGCCATGGACCCCGTTTTTGTTGTCTTTTATTGCATTCTACTTATTTGTCATGATAACTAGCATTCTAATGTTACAGACAGGTAGATACCTTCCTTTCTGGGTAGGCTGGGAGTTTGAGTCCCTCCCCTGCTCTGTGTGTGGAGTTTGTGTGTTCTCCCCATGCATGAGTGTTTGTCTTCTGGGTTCTTCATAGTCCAAAAAGCTTGTGGGTAGGTAAGATATTGACTCTAAATTGCCAATAGTGTGTGAATGTGTTCGGTGTAATGGACTGGCATCCTGTCCAAGGAGTACCCCTGCCTCGTGAGCTGCCGTGCCTGGGATAGCTTCTGGTCTCTCACTGTCTGCTGGTCTTATAGTTGAACAGATTCCATAGATTCCATATATTGTCAGTGTTACAGGAGAGCCTGTCTGAGAAGTCTCAGAATTATGAGCTGCTCTCTGTTAGAAACTATGTTCCTGATACAGGAATTGTCTGTCAGCTCTTTAAAAAACATGAAGATATGAAAAGTGTTTATGTTTCTGAGTGTCTGTGAGAAATAGAGGATCCCCATACCAAAGAGATTAGGTTTGTAGGCTTTTGAGTTCAACAGTTCAACAGTCATTTGACTACATCATCCTAACAGTCGTTGCAGAATATGCAATGCAATGCAATTTTATTTATATAGCTAATTTTCATAACAATGTGCTTTAAATGATCTCTGCCACATAAAGTCCCCCCAGTGAGCAAGCCAGAGGCGACAGTGGCAAGGAAAGACTCCCTAGAAGGAAGAAACCTTGGGAGGAACCAGACCCAAAGGGCGAGCCCATCCTCCAGGGGCCGGCAGAGGAGTCAACTGGACAAAACAAAATGACAAAATCTAAGTTTATATAGAACAGGTGTTGAAATTTCTGTCTCTGCAGGTGCCGATATTTTGGCGCTTGATTCTGCTTCTGATGGCAGGATGAACAGTGGTACAGCAGCAGGGAAGGAAGGAGAGGCATCGCAGGAGCAAAGGGCAGGCAGGCAGGAAGGACGTCACAGGAAGGAGAGGCATCGCAGGAGCAAAGGGCAGGCAGGCAGGAAGGACGTCACAGGAAGGAGAGGCATCGCAGGAGC
>JAODKL010000128.1:25747606-25760048 GCA_026780765.1 Petrocephalus schoutedeni
AAATGAGAAGGTGTGTCCAAACTTTTGGCCTGTACTGTATATATATATATATATATATATATATATATATCCTTGCAACAGTTGTACTGTATATGTCCAAGGTTTTACCTTAGTATTCTGACAAATATATCAAGCATTACCAGTAATTTAATCCTTAACATTTCTGTGGTGCACGAAATTGGACATTGTTGAAGCTGGTCATCCTAAAAAGAGGCTGATGGTATACAGTGACATAATTTCCCCTAGCTTCACTACAGTTTTTGCCCCACAGTGGTCCTTTGGAGTGTTAATGTGGGAGATGTTGACCAGAGGAGCAAGTCCTTACCCAGAGATAGACCCCTATGACATCACACATTACCTGCTGAAGGGAAGGAGGCTGCCCCAGCCACAATACTGCCCTGATCCCTTGTGAGTCTTCCATTCTTCCTTCCCGTTACCCAGGTCCAATCAAACAGCATGTGCTTGCCTCCTAAGCTACCTGAGATAAGATTAAACAATCTGTGTAGTAAGATTTCACCCATTTACCGTCTCCATGGATACAGTGGTGATGCTGTCACTGGTGCCGTTATGGGAACATGAAGGCTGTATGTGTCTGAATGTGCAGGTTTACCATCATGCTGCAGTGCTGGGACCCTGATCCAGACCTCAGACCCACCTTTGCCTCCCTTGTCTCAGAGATACTGGACATCCTTTCTAAGCTGGAGGGTGAGCACTACATCAGCCTTAACGTGACCTATGTTAATCTGGATCAACCACGCCCCTACCCAGCACTTACGGAGTCTGCTGATGAGTCCGGCGCTTCTGATCTGGACCACTCAGATGCAGACTGCCTTCAGTAGTTTGGGTTTTTAGGGGGGGGGGGCACTTTTCAGTGGATATGAGTTGCTGTTGCCCAGTGGGGTGGGACTGTAATGAAGATCGTTGAAAGCTCCGCATCAGGCATTGTCTCTGGGGAGATTTCTCTTTCTTTAATGGGAGAACAATCTGCAGTCTTTTTGACGAGCCTTCAGCACGGAGGAAATGCACTCGGCAGGCTGAGGTTTTCAGAAAGAGGTCCTATGACAGTTTTGTTTAGGGGGCTGTCTGTCTGCCTCTCAACCACATTGGTAGGAGAGGCTCCATTAAGACACACAAGGCATGTTTGTTTTGTTGTTTGTGAGAAAAACAAACCGGAAGGCAAGCAATCCGTTTGTTAGCGCACTCAGAATCTGAATATCTTTATATATGCAATAGACAGAGGCACCCATTCATACATAAGTATAATCAAATATGTTACCTTAATTATAAATGTACAGTAGACGGAGCCATACAGCTGTAGGTATGACCAGATGATATATACACACACACATATATATATATATATATATATATATATATATATATATAAACTTGCTTATTCAGATTGTATATTTTGGATCTTAAATTTGAGAATAATTCAGTTTTATATTTAAAAAAAATACAGTTATATTTCTCTACTGTGTTGGTCACTTATTTTCAAAATAGATATGACTGAATTTATTTTTATGGCCTATTAAAATGCTGCTATTATCTGATTTATGCTAACTACCCTTACTGCTACCATATATATACACACATGGGTGGATAAAAGATGGTGTCACAAAGTGTCAAAGATCACCTGGAAGACTATGTGAGGAACAGGACACATTCCCTGCCAGTGATGAAGGTTATGTGACTCCCGTTTCCTCCACCAGGTGTCAGGATAACATGAGAATATGCCTTAACTATTAATACATTAAATCACGGAAAATGTACCCAGACCCTATAGTGAAAGTACAGCTACTTCCGCAGACACTAGAGTACCAAGTTGATCCCCACTGAAATGTATTTCTCTTGATTAGAAAGAGAAAGTGGGGCCGATGTGGATGAAGGTGACGGTTCTCTTTGGAGCCTTGCCATTTTGAAGCAGGTTTAATTTCTATTAACGATGTTAGACTGGTTTTAATCTTTCAAATTCCACTAATTAAGACCTGGATGAAATCTCTGGATCTGTCACCTGTTCCTGAAAGCAGAAGGCCTCGTAGGGCATGGTGC
This sequence comes from Petrocephalus schoutedeni, assembly GCA_026780765.1. Taxonomy (NCBI): domain Eukaryota; kingdom Metazoa; phylum Chordata; class Actinopteri; order Osteoglossiformes; family Mormyridae; genus Petrocephalus; species Petrocephalus schoutedeni. The sequence goes on from JAODKL010000128.1 coordinate 25,749,659, forward strand.
GTGTTGCTAAAGAGTCATTGAAAAGGCCAACCAAGCATCTGCCACTGGGAGTGTTCTGCTTCAGGGCAGCCTGAAGGGGGTGCTCTTCACAGTGCTATTCTAACAGTTGGCTTCTTTCACATTCTCCTTCTTTCACCTATTCACTGATCAGAAATTTCTGTCTGAAGTAACAAAAAAACAACAAAGCACACTACATATTTATAAATATTCTCTCTCTCTATATATATATATATATATATATATATATGTCTATAAATACCTTGTGGATATGTTATTTACATGCATGCTCCAAAATCAAACCTGAATTGTTGATGCCCCTCAAATTAAGCAATGTGATTATCCCTTTACAATATTGGCACTGTGGAAATTCTGCTGATCACTGGGATTCAAAAATCTTTGTTTAAGTGGTTTTCATTTAAAGGAAAACGCCATTCATAATTATCACTAGGTTTTATTAATCAACTAACGGTGTCCCTTGTGAGTACGTCAGGGAGAAGGCATAAGCTGTAACCCTCCCCATTTCTGTAAGGCACTTTGGCTATAAGCATCACATTAATCAATGTAATGTAATGTAAATGTCGAGCAGTTGGATGTAGGGTGGCTGGGTGGACAATCATCATTATATTAGAGGAAAAGTATCCTCTAATAAAAGTATCCTCTAATATCAACTCTCACATTTTTTAAGGATTCCTGCCACAGAGAGTGTGATAATCACTGTACAGTCAAACTACTGGTTTTCATTTGAATAGACAGCCAGCCTAACCAGTGCAAGCACATTTACATACAAGCACACACATGTAAAGCTGCAGAGCTGTTATATATACTTATATGAAACGTTGATAGTTGGTCTTGTCTCATTTTCCCGCTGATTCTCCTGGTGAGGGATGCAGTGCCAGCATCCTGAGCAGGTCAGGAAATACTTCTGTCTCATTGGCTGTTGAGAATTTAGCTCATGATGGGGTATGCTTGTACATTCCTAGGCCAGCTGGGAGATATAATCCCTCCAGTTTGCCTGGGGTCTCCCCCGGGCCTTCTGCCCGGTAGGACATGCCTGGAACAGCGCCCATGGGAGTTGATCAGGTGACGTTCTTATTAGATGTTTGGACCACCTCAGCAGATGCTTCTTTATCTGAAGCAGCTGGGACTGATTCCAGCTCCCTCCCCAGCAACCTGTATTTCATATACTTTTTTTGCATTTTTCTTTTACATGCAGTTCTGCATCATTTAGTCATTGGTGTCAGTGTAGTGAGTGACAAATGGGTTGTGTTATAATTCCATGTAATTCCTTTAGTATATGAATGAGGAGGACTGACCAATGTGAAAGGCTCTTAATACTTTTGTACTCAGAATAATTCCCTGAATTTCCTCATTCGGATCAATAAAATATATCTGTTAAATGTAATTCACCAGAAACACGATGTGCCAACACTGCCAAGGAAGGAAGGAGGATGCAAACTGCCAAAGCGTCTCACAAACTTGTTAAGAACTAGCGTTTGAAATGGTTTAATTTGTGTTACTCAGTGCCAGATGTGCTGTCTTCACTGAAAAATGTTCCACTGTGTTTCCGTTTGCCTTTGGGCACTGGGCGGGTCCTGGAAATTTGTTGTACAGGGTAATGGTGAACTCCAGGTTACGTGCTTTGTTTCGAGACTATGGCGTACATTTTTGGATCAACTGGAATCCGCTATTTTCCAGTGGGGAAAAATCAGTATAACCCATCATTATGATTTACATTAAGATTATAAATATATATTGTTAATATTATTTTATGGATTGTGTCACATGCAACTATTTAACCTTAATTTTGATTACTGGGGAAAATCTAACATCAAATGTAAAGAAAAGAAATCCAAAGCAATGCAGAGACTCAAAACAATATATAGTACCCAGGGAAGATAAGAGGGCCTTCATTACCTGTGATTGCATTCCCTGTAAAGGTTCTGTGTGAAGCATTTTAGCTTTCCTCTAAGCTGCTAATCCATTAGCTAGAGAGCATAAAAACAGCCGTTAAACTCCTTTTTTCCCCCCCATGAGCTGTTTACAACCTTTCACCTTCACCTCTAATTCCCAGCTGCCGTTTCCTTAATGAGGGGCCAACAGCAGCTTCCCTACATCTACATGCATTTAACAACCTAGTGTGAGTGCTGAAGAATGCACTACACTGCCATATGTTTCTGCTCTGAATTTCAGTTTTGGGTCTGAATGTTCCTAAATTATATCCTGAAACTGACCCAAGCTTTCTCAAAAAATGTTCACTGCTTTGGATAAAAGCGTCTCCTAAATAATTTGAACTTAAATGTTAATTTGTAGCCACCACAGCAATTACACTGTTGGTCAGGTGTAGTGCCTCGTGTTCCTCTAAAGCAAGCAAGACAGACGTTCCTGAAGCTGTTAGCTTCTAAGCCAGGAGCAAAGGGGTCTAAGGAATGTCTGCTGTATGTGGCAGAAAATAATTTGTTTCTGTGTCTGTGCTTCGTGTGCTGGAGATGCACTTGGAATCTGTCCATGATGTGTGATGGATACTGTATTTTGGTTCTGTGTCTGTGATGTGTGTCGGAAATGTGTTTGGAATTCGCATATCAAATTGAGTTACAGTTTATGCCTTGTGATGTTTCATAAGTGGGGCAATGAACACACTACATAGGTAATATGAATAATTCCTGACTGTGTAGTTCAATCTGTTTCATATACACTGTTGTGTATGTATTATATGTCTTTGTAAAAATGTTGCATCTCTAAGGTTCTTGAGACGGGGACATTTTTATGAGGCCTCTGCCTTTTTGCTTCAGCAATTTTTTATTCTCTTTATTAAGTTTTTGTAAGGGGGGGGGGGTCTTTAATGTTCCTCTGAATATTACATTGCCGCATTAATGTATGGGATGCTAATTCACCAGAAACAATCTCAATGAATATTTAGGGATTAGCGTTGAAATATTGAATAAAGTCAGTTTAATTTCTCTTCCTGGAAGCCGTTCAAGCAATGCAGATAAAGATTGCTGTTTGCTCCAAAGGCTATTAAGATGTTTTAATTTTTACCAAAGGAAAAGGAATGCTGTCAGATATATATGAAGTAAAGCATCACATTATAAACGAACATAAGATTCAACTGTTACAATCCTCTTGTTGCCATCATTTTTTAATTCTCACAAAGTAGTATTTGCCACACAAAGTCCATTGCAGTTTTGTATTTGTAACAAATCTCAGTATACAATGGTTTCATTGCATTACCTTTCACACTCAAATGAGAAAATTATAGCTAGCCTACTTTGGACAAATGAGAAGAAACATCAGAAAAGACCAAAATGCTGGGGAATGTTGAAGGTGAAACAAAAAGACAGCAAGGAGCAAGGCGGGTGGACTCAGTTCTGACAAGAGGAATATGTCACTGGGAAGCCTACAGCTGCAGACAGAAGGCTGGGCAGCCCGGAGGAAAGCCGTCTCCATGGGCTGGCCAGCAGTTGACATTGACATTTAGGCAGAAGACCAGTCTCCTGTGCCTTTTATGCGGGCTGGCAGTGAGGAGCAGTGCTGAGAAGGGGTGCAGGGAAAGGGAACAGCCCTCGAAAGGCAGACGTGGGGCAGGAATGGGCCGGACTCTCACCAGATTAAGTCTCCAACCACACAGATAAAGACTCGATAAAAACTGTTCTCACAACTTCTCAGTATTCCTGGCACATTTCCTTGGCATTCCATCACGAGCCTTTGATTTAATTCCGTCCTGTACATCATATTCTGGTAACTGAATATACTGAGGACCCCCCCCCCCCCCCCACAAAAGAGAAAAACAGAAAAAGCAGAAACTGATTCCTCAGGGTATTCAGATTTAAAAGGAGAAATATTTAAAAAATAAATATATTGCTGATCTCTCATGTGAAGATTGCACCTCTCTGTACTCATTATAAATAACCACATTTATTTTGAAATTGATATCTGGCTCACATAACGGCTGGGGTATAGATAAAATACGCAAAATATATAAAATGAGGCTGTTCCAATCTAGGTGGTGGTGAGGGGTGGGTGTAATTTGAGGAGGGGCTGCTTAGAGTGTGGAGCTTGGAGGCAAATTTCCTTTTAATAGGTTGCGCTGGAGATTAACACCAACCACACGAGAAACGGGCGGTAAGTCTGGTTCTGAGCTTCGTCTGGTCAAGAATAGAAGGATACACCTGAGGAGTGCCGAAATGAGTCACACATCGGTGCACAGACGGAGCGTAGACCGAAGGAGCCACATCTCACCACACACATGCGAAAAGATAACCAAAGCCAACTTCATACGTTAACAATAAAGTCCAGCTATCATTTGACAGTACGGTCACACACCCTAGGATTTGTTAGCATTTCACGCCACCAGTTATACTTTCCATGATCCTTATTAATGAAAGAAACACTGTCTTTGTTTCACCAAGGTGACAGGGTGGGTGGACAATCTTGTGGATATAATGGAGAATCAGCTAAACACACCAAAAGAAGCCAAACTGCTGCACATCCCTGTTATTTATTCCTAATATTCTAACTTGATCTCATGAAGAAAAGGTGTGCAGAGGTAGATTCCTCTAAGAAAGAAGAAACACATCCTATTAATGAAGATAATCTTAATGAAGCATTCATCCCATATACCAGAATTACTCAGCCCAGGAACAATATGGTCAAATTCAGGTCAGGAGCATAATTTGCATTTCAGCTACAATTCTGTTAGCTATTCTTATACATTATTATATATAACAGACTTTGGACTTTCTGTAAAGTAACAGGAATGTGCATTAGGATTATAACGTACAAATGCCATTTTTTCCCATTTCATTCCTTTGCACCCTGTAATCAAATGGCACCCATCGTGTTTGCCTATAGGGCCACCTAGCCCTGCTTTTCCGGTACAAATGTCATGGAACAGGAACAGATCATCCGTTCCTCTAGAGATGACGTGCTGTCAGCTTCAGCTTTTAAAACAGATCACTGTGGTATCAGCTTCAGCTATTAGAGCAGATCACTGTGGTGTCAGCTTCAGCTATTACAGCAGATCACTGTGGTGTCAGTTTTAGCTATTGGAGCAGATCACTGTGGTGTCAGCTTCAGCTATTGGAGCAGATCACTGTGATGTCAGCTTCAGCTATTAGTGCAGATCACTGTGGTGTCAGCTTCAGCTATTGGAGTAGATCACTGTGGTGTCAGCTTCAGCTATTGGAGCAGATCACTGTGGTGTCAGCTTCAGCTATTACAGCAGATCACTGTGATGACAGATACAGCTCCTCTAGTATCATGGAGATGTGACTTCTTTGTTTCATACCTGTTGTTTTTCTGCCTTCCCTGAGTACTGTTCTCTGTGCCCTTGAGTGTGGTCTTTGAAGATCTGTAAAACTGCTGTACAGGTAGAACAGAAGCTGAGAGGGAGTGCACAGGCTGAGCCCAGAATACTACTTTATTACTATTTTGATTGAGTACTTTAGTACTATTTCGATTGAGTGCTTTTTTGTGATAAGGTTACTAGTGAAAATGTCAGATATCTGCACTGTCCAAAGCTACCTAAATTCCCATAACCTAGATTAAAAATACGATTGATTTGAGTTTTTCATTGATTTGTCAAAGCATGCGGGGGACCATCATCTGACATTTTTTAATTCCAGCAGCTTTTATCATCCTTAATTACATTTGGATTTAATACAGCGACGAAATACCAGGCAGTAAAACCATGAAATAATAATAGCTCACGAAATATGATCTGATACTGTGATGCACGCAAGATATAAATTAAATTAATGTAGACACCTTTATTTGTGACCCCGAAAGTGACCCACCTGCATCCACCATCATGGTACACTGAAGTGAGAGACCATTAAAATGTCAGACTGAACCATAAACAGGTTCCACTTCACAAAGGCAAGGATGCAAAATGAGTGCAACTGTGAAAAGATTCAAAACGAAAGGGTCTCTGCAAATGCTATGCAGCTTTATTTATTATTTAATCTGGTCAAAGCCCACATACATACAGGGGCTATATAGCCCAAATGCAAGTAAGCCCAAATGCTCTGCAGTTTTATTTATTATTTAATCTGGTCAAAGCCCACATACATACAGGGGCTATATAGCCCAAATGCAAGTAAGCCCAAATGCTCATTTGCAGGTGGCATTCGAGATAACCTGATATATTTTTTTAACACTTGGATTCTAGAAATCATTCTCCATTATCCCGGAGCAGATGTTGAACACAAAAACATTTACACAAACATCACGCATAAAACAGGCACTGTGGCGGTTACCTCTGCTGTCTGCCGCTGAACTCACTTCACTTTTGGCTTGAATATTTGCAGAAAAAAAGAAATTCTTTCTCATGTATCATTTGCGGAATTACAGCCAATATCGCTGGAGCCGTAAGTGTTTTATATTTTAGTTTGTCACACTGATTATTTATAAAGTCCTTTTTCAATTCCTTTCCCTTTTTGTAAAGACAGTGAGTCATGTTAACACCTTGAAAAGGGAGAAAGGAAACATTTATCTACCTAATATTCCTGGCACTCCAGAACATCTAGGGAATGGTGGAGAGGCTTTAACCTCTCAAACAGATCCCAACCCCAACCCCTAACCCTAATCCTACCCCCCCACAAACCACCGTATTCTGCACACTGCGGAACAGCCCATTCCTCATGCACACACAATTTACACATTACCATGAAGATCAAACCTCATTTTCAGAGGTGAATGTATAGCCGTACACTTGCATTCTGCTGAGGCATGTAAAGAACAGAGATGAATGTATTGCAGCCTTTCTCCTGGCACAAATGTGTCTCTGTTTGCAGCTAAAAACAGACAAGCCCGGCTTAAAGATTAATGCATAAATAATATGGGATACTTTTAAGCTGCACATACTATGATAAAAGGGAAAAGCCTCAGAGGTCCCAACATGGCTTGCTGCATCTAAATCTATCCCATACTACAGCAAAAAGCCATTTTATATAAAGAACAAGCACAGAATCAAGTGTGATACGCACAATCCTGTACATATGGTAGAGTAGTGGCTCCAAGACTGGGGGTCTGCGCTGGTAACATGGTTGCTGGTTCGAATCCTATGAATGTAAGGTGTGATTCTACTACGTTGGGCTTTGAGCAAGCACTGCATTTGCTTTGTCCTGGGTATGACCTTACCCTACATCCAGCCCCACAAGCAGCTTCTTACTTTTGGGGAAAATTTGGCACTACAGCCACTGGCACCGTTCAAACTAGTGTGGTGCTGAGGTATGGTCTGCCGAGTGGCTGTACTCAGGTTCTCATCCCGGACATGGTTTGTCACGTGGTGGGTGCGGCGATGTGCCGCATCAGCGTGTGCTCCTTACATCAATGCACATGTAACAGGAGTGTAGGAATTATTACTAAACAGAAGTCATGGTTTTTGCTTTGTTTAGGTCTGCAGGTGTGTGACGATTGCATAAGACGAGTGACGAGTGTCACCAGCTTTTGGCAAGAGAAAGTCCACCCATGGAACTCTGAAGTTCAGACACATTCATATTCATAGGAAATATGCTTTTTCTTTTCCCCTTTATTTTAATGATTCTGTGGTAATGAAGGTCAATTCTGATTTCTGCTGGATTTCGCATAATTATACGCTATGATTTAATGACCTTTCTGTGGGACAGCCAAGAGGTGGTGGAAAAACTGACTTTTGACAGGGACAAGGCGATGCAGATGGTAAATTACGTTCCCCAAGTGTCACGACAGATGACCAGTGCCAAAAATTAATTCATTCAAGGAAAAAGAAAAGTGAACAGAAAAGAAAACAGTTGAGCCAAAACGAAAGTTACCACAAATAAGCAAGCAAAATCAAGACCTGGCTTGAGCAAACAGTGCACTCAATTACAGCATTGGGATTCAGTCTGAATCCCTGGATAACAACCACCCACAGTAACTCAGCCCTTAAATAGGAAGCTGCTCTGTCAGACTAAACATGGGCAGTTCAGTTACCCAAATTTTTTATTTACTATTAAAGTAGACCCTTGGCTTATGAACGGTTTACTGTACGAACTACCAATGTTACAAACCAATTTTTTAAACTTAAAGTATTGAACGTTCGTAACGATCTGGTTACGAACCAGATTTTGCTCTCGGGTAAAAGCTTGTAATCAAGGGCAACAAAGGCTGAGTCCCAGCATGCCGCACTGTCATACGGCAAATGGCCCCTGTCTATGTCATGCATGTAGTTGAGGTTCCTGGTTTCATGCACCGTGTGTTCGGTACTAGTGCCCACTTAAATTCAAGCGTTATCCCCGTGTATTCGACGGTGTGTAAGTTACCCACCATGTGTAATTCCTAATGTTCATACGGTGACCCTTCCCCGGTTCTGCAGTTATAGGGAGAATTACGATATGCTTGTTTTGGGCATTTTTTGTACAAGCAGGTGTTGTGGTGTTTCATGTTAATTCAGGACTACAAATAAAAACAGCTTTGGCTAGCTAGTATTGCTGAAGTGAAATATCATGGCAGAAGTCTTTGGATGCCACAATATATATATGCATACTACATATAATTTATACAACAAATATTTATAACCATGTTTATAATGTTTTATGGATGCATTATAATGTATTATGTATGTGTGCATAAATTCTTATTCACATGGCATTCATAGAACATGTTACAGTTAAAGGTAAAGGCTAAAGAGTTCAGCTGACATCATGTTCTGATCTTCATTTCACTGCGATGTTATCATTTCTCCATATTTCCTGGAATCCCCCTCCCCAATGTTCCTACTGCCCGACTGTCACACCCACATGTTGTAAATCCCATTGATTCGGGAGTAGATAAGACGTATTAGAACATTTATGTGTTCCTGAACCTGACCCCTGGAGAGGTGGCCAATCCTCGTCATGAATGGCGCTCATTTGGCAGAAATGGCCCTTGTATAGACACACTCACACTGTCATGTGTGTGCCTATGTGCAGTTTTTAACAGCTGTAAGACTCAGAAATTACAGCTAAATGTAAGAGTAAGGGTGCCTATATTATGTTCTTTTTTCGGTCTCCAAGGCAACAGATCAGTTGCACACCATCACTGTGCAAAAACGCTGTTAAATTAACATCATTATCACTTTTTATTGATTTGGAAGTGGTTAATTGGTTAGTTTATGTCATCTCCTGCAGACTTCCCATAATGCCTTTGGAGTGAGCTGGAGTACTCTGTATAAGGCTTCTGTGCTCTGTCTGTGATTCACAAATTCTCATCACCAGGCTATCTTTTTACTCACAAACTTCATTGTTTACTTCTTGGGCTGTTTGTTGTCTTGTTTATTTACAAACACCAGACCTGGCACCAGACCAATGGAGTGGTCCCTGCTTTTAACTAAAATGTATCTACAAGAGTTTTTGAATGACAGTTTTACCTGTAGACTGACTTTTTTAGGGCTGTTAGCCAGCCGGTGGGGGGGGGGGGGGTGAATTATTTATTCATTCAGGATGAAAAGCTGGTTTTTAAAAACAAAAGTAATAATGAATTCTGACGGTGTGTTCAAGCTGAATAATGAAGGTACCAGAGGGTCGTCAGATGTTGGAAATGTGTTGGAAATGTTTTAGTAAAAAAATAAATGCAATAAAAAGGACCCTTTCAAGAAGGGTTTACTCAGAAAAAAAAACTTCCTTAAATAATGACATAATCCCTGTTGAAATCACGTGCAGGGCAGACAATGTTATGTTGTATTTCATTTATTTCCTTATTTACAATTACTTCACTACATTTTAGTCTGACAGTTATCCGTAGCAACAATCTGTGTCAGTGTGTCAGGTTCAATATTTTCAGTGTGCTATAACTTCATTTTCAATACAGTGATACAGGTCATTGTTATATTCGCTAAAGGTAACACCTTTACAAAGTTGCAAATCAAGATATCTAAGATAGCAAATCTTTTTGTCTCTATTCATCACTGTTCTGTCTCTACAAAGTAAATCTCAATAATATCTGTAATAGTGATGACGTCTTCATCTCCTTGCGCTCATGTACCTGCTTTAAAAAATGAATATAAATCCAGTGAAAACTGCTTATAGTGATCATGGTTATGGCGATCAACTGCTTACATGGATCAAAAAGCTTGGGATAAAATCATTCCTGTACAAATACTATTTAAATAATTTGCTCAAGTAGTCCGCTTACAGTGTTCATTTAAAAATTTTTTTTAACACATGGCAATGGTAATTTTTTTCTTAACTTGGATAGCCCTACTTTGCCTTGCGGTAACCCTACTACTTTTGCCTAGCTACATGTGGCTAATGCTGCCTTTTATTATCATATAATTCTTGTAATAAATATACAAATGTAAATTAGATGGCAATTTGCCTGTGTCACGGTCTGCTCGTGTGATCCTTGTGTGCCACGCCCCCTTGTTCTCCACGTGCATTTCCCTGATCGTGCCCAG
>JAODKL010000128.1:25767640-25779807 GCA_026780765.1 Petrocephalus schoutedeni
GGGGCGGAGCCTGGTCGCAGGTCGACCTGTCCATCACAGACGGACGTGGTGTCATTGGAGCTTCCGTAGTTGGTCACGCCCAAAGCGATTCCCATAGTGAAACACCTCACTCTGTTATCAAAGAACCAGGGATTACGTCAAGTAACCCAAAGTTACCAAATAATGAATAATATGCACCAGGAGTGTGGCGTAATATGCTGCCACAATCCTGGCTGCATAGGGCTCTGCCAGACTCCACCATCATTTTAGAGGGCTTCCCGCTCGGCACGCCGACAGGAATGAAGAAAGTGGAAAGACCTTCTGTGAAAGTGGTTGCAAGAAACGACAGCGGCTCAGCCGAGCTACCTTGAGGTGACGGACGAGGATGTTTTATGGACTGTACGGTCATAACCTTGATGGCCTCTCTTGCTGCATCACTGACCACATCAGCTTCTGCACCGGCATAATTATTCCCCAGATAACAGTTTGCTCTTTTCCAGATAACAAGCGCTGGGTCACATCACTCCTCAGTGCAATTGGGTCGATACGGAGGAGTCTGGAAAGGAAGATCAGAAGAAGAGGAGAGAAGAAATGTAAGCTGGAGAATAACCTGGATTATAGAAAGCTGTGAGGAACATCAGTGGCTACAGGAGGTGGATGGACCTGTAACCAGAAGAGTGTAGACAAATCCTCAGTCCATCAGGAGGGTCTCCCAGAGTCACAGCTGTCGTTGTGAACATTCCCCCGTGAAGATCCCACCTTGACCCTCCCCATCTGCTTCCGCTTCCTTAACTGGTCTGTCTGTCCCTTCCTATCTCAGTAGAATGAGCGCACTTGGCCAAGGCAGAAGATCCTGATAGCACAAGTACTGGAGTGCTTAAAGCCTGTGAGTTTCAAGCATTCCTATGACTGCAAAAGGTCTCCCCCAAAAATACATGCACAGTGCCTAAAAGGAGATGCTCCAGTGCCTTTAATGACGTGGCACTGACATGTGATATAATGAAGAGGCCAATTATGCATCATCTCATGCTAATGGTGAAGGACGTCCTAGACCCAATACAGTTAGCCTACCAGGCACACTACAGCCTACTTGCAGTTGGACAGGTTTAGCAACATAATAAGGATGTGCCAGATTTTCACGGCTTATCTCACCAGCCATACCACAGTTTTTTCTGCCTCGGCAGCTGCATATATATGTGATGCGGTTGAGAGCAACACGGGGATGCTCCAAGGCACAGCATTGTCACCATTCCTGGCTAAGAAGATGACTGGAGCAGAACTACTGACCGCTGTCATCACCCATTGAGACACTGTCAAAATGGTGCAGTGCTGTAAGTACCTTGGTGCCTGCATCAGTGACAGACTGAAATGGCATAAGAACATGGGAGGGAGCCTACAAGAAAGTGAAAAGTAGGCTGCGTCTTCCCTCCTTTCTTGAGCAGACTGAAGTCCTTCGGTATGTGCAGCAAAGTGCTACACTTTTTAGCAGTCTACTGTATGTCACATTCCTCATTGCAGTTTCTTGGACAGTGGTGGTGGTGGCGGGGGGTGGGGTGGTAGAATTGAGATACAGAAGGGTGGCTTAGTAACGCTATCTTTGTCATAGGACTTATCTAGTCTTTTAAACAGTCTATTATGTTACGTTATCTGCTTATTTAACTTTGAATATTGTTCAAATTCTGATTACTGGAGTTGATGTAGCAACTAGTAGACAATCATGTCTGGATCAAAGAAAAGGGCAAAACAGGAAGCAAAAAGTCATGTTACTGTCACAATGTGACACTTCACATTCCGTTGTGAAGAAAATGCAAGAGAGTCAGCAAATAGCAGCATTTGCAGTTATTAGTCAGATTGTTTCAGGACACAACTGGTGTTTGTGCCTCTCATGAGAACTCTGCTCTTGCTAGTTGATTTGGTTGGTGACTCGATGATCCACTGATTGAGAACAAAGCTGAATGATGCCTGGTTTATGAGAAAGGACCGGATGCCTGGTTTATGAGAAAGGACTGACCATCGCGGGGGTAGATGTCAGGCAACTGGGCACTGTGCTGATTAAGACCTGATTCTTGTGGTGATAAGTACTGTAAATGTGTCAGTTTTTTGGTTTTATTTTCCTCTGAATGCACTAAACCTGCCCAGTTAACATGAGTCTTGCCTCAGTCACCCAGGCCTCATAATGAAACGTATTAGTTGTTTTTCTTTTTCAGGATGCATCACAGGGTCCTACCCCTGATCCCACTCGGTTTATAGTTTTCTATGTCATTAACATCTTATTTGATCTGTTCATGAACTCATCCTTGCAGAGTATTACACATTATGCTCGGCCACATATTCTCACAGGACCATTTCTTGCAATACTCCACGACCTGGTTGGTGCATTGATGATGCATCCTTTGTCTTAGCAGGATAGCTGCCTCAGCAATCTGCCAAGCACTCAGCACAGTGGAAAAAACACTATCTCTGGCAGTATTTACTATTCTGACTGGGCTGAGGCACAATTCACTCTCTTCTATAATGAGCCATGGGCCAGCTCCTCAGCAATATGAATAACATATTACTAAATTTGTGTGAGGTTTTGATAGTGTCTTTCATATTAGTAAATGTCATTTATATTTACTTTGATTTCCTATACTGCGTAGACATGATTTGGTTTTCCATGTAATATATGTCTTTGAAGTGACTGCATGTCACTTTCATAAAAGAAAGTTATATAATTTATATAAATACACACACGCGTACACGTATATGGCTAAATATATGTGGAGCCCAACATTTCATTCTGAAACAAAGGGTATTAATTAGGGATTAAAAAAATTATAAATAAAAATAACACAGTTTTCTGTGATTAATCATGATTAATTGCAATTAGCATTAAGACTTATAACCATAAGTATTTACACATTGAATCCTGAAGTATTCTAGAATAAACACAAAGTGGAGTACATACCTGTAGGTAATTCTCAAAAACATTTGTGAAAAGGTTTATAAACATTTGTAAAAGAATTAGTCTTTCTGAAGAGCTCAGGATACCACCTTTGCAGTACGTCAGTTTGTGAATTTTTTTCCTTGCCAGATATTCCCCACTCATTGGTATTATTGCAAAGTGGAGGCATTTTGGATGAGTCTGGGTTTGGCAGATGCCAGGAAAATGTTACCTGCCTGACTGCATTTTGCCAGCTATAAAGTTTGGTGGTTTAGAGATAATGGTATGGGGTTGTTTTTCAGGGGTTGGGTCAAGTCCCTTAATTCCAGTGAAGGGAACTCTTAATGCTTCAGCATACCAAGACATTTTGGACAATTCTGTGTTTCCAATTTTGAGGGAAGAGTTGAAGGGAAGGCCTTTAATTGCATAATTTCACTAATTGTATAACTGAAAACTGCAGAGGCATTGCCCTTAAGTCCCTTTTGTTATAGTTCAGCTTATTTTTGTCTGAGTTTTCCTGCTTAGATGCCTTCAAAGCTTTCCGTTTGACCTTTGGCCTGACTCAGGGGCCAAATCTGCTAACAATATATTAAGGCTAAACTCGAAAATAAAGTCTGGTCAACTGACTCATCTTAGCCATTCTATTAAAAGTCTAACAGCTCTTGAGTTATCATAAGTGCATGGAAGATTTGACTTACTAGCTGGTCATCAATAAACCACTAAATAAGCTCCCTAATAATTGGGTTGTTTTATAATTGGGCCTGGGAGTGGATGCCCCCCCCCCCCAAAATGCCTAGCTTTATCAAAACACTAAAATGGTTTGTCTGTGTCAAGTTCGCATGTTCCCCCCACAGTCCAAAGACACACAATTAGGCTAATTGGCTAATTGTCCATAGAGTGTATATGCTCAGCTATGGACCAGCATCCCATCTGTGATGTGCCTAGGCTGCCTAAAAGCCTCCTATGGATTGACTGTAATGCCCTTAAGGCAGGGGAAAGCAGCTACACTGACACAAAATGGAGAAATCAGAGTTTTGCTCACCCCCATCTCTTCATTTTGTCTTAACCCCAGCGAAGCATCCCCTGAGGGCTCCAGCTCAGTCCACAGTCCCGTCTCCAGCTCTCCACCCATCACAGTGCATGGGTGGGTAAATGTAGCTACTAGCATCCGGCTGTGTGATGCCGGTGACATAGTCTCAGCAGATTTATGCAGGCCAACTAAACTAAAACTTTTTCGGCCTTCACAGTATGCTTAATGTAGTAATCAAGTTTAACATCAACATACAGATTATACACACACAATAGAAGACTAAAGAGATGTCAGAGCGCCCTACATTGATAAAAATTATTATATATATAGTATTTCAATTTATATAGCATGTTAAACAAGGAGTAAATCACTTCATAGATTCCGGGGACTGAGGTCCCCTGAGTGTAAAAACAAAGTGAAAGTGACTGAATAAAATTCAGGCAGATGGCAGGACAGCATGGGCAGGCTGATGCATTACTGCAAGGTAAATTCAGGCAGATGGCAGGACAGCACGGGCTGGCTGATGCATTACTGCAAGGTAAATTCAGGCAGATGGCAGGACAGCATGGGCAGGCTGATGTATTACTGCATGGTAAATTCAGGCAGATGGCAGGACAGCACGGGCAGGCTGATGCATTACTGCAAGGTAAATTCAGGCAGATGGCAGGACAGCATGGACAGGCTGATGCATTACTACATGGTAAATTCAGGCAGATGGCAGGACAGCACGGGCAGGCTGATGCATTACTGCAAGGCAAATTCAAGCAGATGGCAGGACAGCATGGACAGGCTGATGCATTACTGCAAGGTAAATTCAGGCAGATGGCAGGACAGCACGGGCAGGCTGATGCATTATTGCAAGGTAAATTCAGGCAGATGGCAGGACAGCACGGGCTGGCTGATGCATTACTGCAAGGTAAATTCAGGCAGATGGCAGAACAACACGGACAGGCTGACGCATTACTGCACGGTAAATTCAGGCAGACGGTAGTTTTTCCTGCATTGTGGATGGACATCATCTGGATTAATGCTGTTCCTGTCACATTTCGAATGTAAACATCAAAAGAGGCATTTGAGTCAGCTAGGACACCTAGACCATGTGAGTCATCAGATTGGTCTGGGGTGGGGGTCCAATATGATGTGCTTTCTTAGGCCCCAACTCTCTAGCAGGCCCCCTACATATAGTATAGTATAGTATAGTATAATATAATATAGTATAGTATAGTATTGAAACTGATGCAAGACCTTTCAGCCATTTCATGCTAGTTGATGACTGGTTCATACAAACAGCCAGGTCGTGATCAGGTAAATGAGATCACAACCAGGACAGGACCTAACTGGTTCAAAAGAATTTTTGAACTTAGCGTTCCCAAAAATCTTACCTGCGGGATCTATCCCCCCACTCCACTAAATGTGTCAGTGGGCAAAGTTTCTGGGGGCTGTGGCCTTTGGTTCTGTGTTGCTGATGGAATCCGGGTCTACAGTACCATGTAGTAAGGCCTCCATGGTCAGAGGCCATACAGTAAGTCATTTATTACTTTCACTAATGCAGTTTCTGCACTATAATATGGTCTAAATTCAGACTGAAATAATTCATTAATGTTCTTTATCTGTAGAATGACAAATACTTTATTAGTGATTGTTTTATTAAATTAACTGTTTAGAAATAGGTCTGTAATTTTCTTGGTCACTTGGTTCAAAATTTGGCCTCAACACAAACTTGAAGAGGTTTAAGAATATATCCAATGCTTAGAGCTTTTCAGGAATATGATATTTGTCTGTATTTGCAATTTTTGCATTGGTACAATGAGCATGGTTTTCATGGAAAATATCTTCCATTGTGCAAACAAATTGTTAGGAAACAACCAAGACATAAGAAAGTAAATGTGCTATGGGATTTACCAGAACATCAGCATTGAGCCTGGTTCAGCCCCTAAACGTGTCATTAATTCTGAGATGAAAGGCGAATAACACAAGATAATGCTATAAAGTAGGGCACATTTATTATGAAATCCAGAGGGATTCTTTATTTGAATCTCTGCACTAATGCTAAAATGCTACAATATTAGCATTCTCCATGCCTGGGGACTAAGCAGTAGCCCATATCCAGCCAGCCCAAGCCTGCTCTCCCCAGCCCGGATCTAATAGTGTGGTTTCAATATCGACAGCATGCATAGAAAATGGCCATTCCAGAAAGTCAGCTAATGACCTGATATATAATTAAAGCTAATTTTTAAAAACTTAACTGCACGGTCAATCCATTGATCAATCCATCCATCTTCTAACCACTTGTCCTGGTCAGGGTCACAATGGGGGGGGGGTGTTGGAGCCAGTCCCAGGCTGCACAGGGCACAAGGCTGGGGTACACCCTGGATTGGATGCCAACTGCATAATGAAATAAAGCAGTCTTATGATAAAAAAAAAAAACTGCGCTATTATCTCATAAAAGATAATACAAATTTATTTTGATTGGTTTAACTCAATCAAATTGATTGGTTAATCTCAATCTCAGTAAATTATTATTATTATTTTGTACTGAAGTAATGAGAGTATTATTGCTATGGCATAATAAAAGTGGTTTACAGCTAAATTGTCGCCGTTTGTCATTGAATGTTGATGGTAGAATGTCTCTTGACCAATTTTGCATGCGGCAATTCAAAGACGACAAAAGAAATATTCAATGTTGCATGGCTTTCTACATGAGTACAGAATGGTTTTCCTCAATATGAACTCAGTGTGTGCTGAATAATACATTAGATATTTAACTATTCATGAGACTCGCTAAGGCCTTCCATCCCGCATGTCATGGCAGGAATGAAGCCCTCCTAGTGGCACTTCCCATCAAAAGCCACAGCAAGTTCTCAAGATGCTCAAAAGCACCGAGTGCATGTCTGAAAACAGCCGACGGGTAAGAGGCATCCCAGAAAGCAGCTGCTCAGATTGAGAAGAAAAAACAGCTCCTGCTTTGCCTGTAGCTGCTTGGTAACACACATAGCCTGATTTTCCGGGAGCATCTGAGGCCCTTCATAAGTGGGGTTGAAGTTTGCTAATGCTAAGGGTGCCAATGTCTGCACTTCTCTCTTACGCACGATGCATATCAGCCCATGAATTTTACATATCTGTCTAAACAGTAGATATTTGTGTGTGGCTCCATATTTATGTGTATTTATGTGGGGCTCCATACAGGTTTCAGCTTAATGTCTTTAAATATTCTTTTATGTGTCACCATTTGCTGTATTTTTCTTTCAAGTGAATCCAGTTCAATTCAATTTATTTTTATATAGCGCCTTTCACAACAGAGTGCCCCAAGGCACTTTACATGGGTGCGTTGTGATACATCACAACATCATCTTGAAGATGTCTTGGTGTGAGTAAAAGCAAAAATGAGTGCAGCATAGTCAGTGATTACCTCAAATTCTGCTCTCTCTAAACAGCAACACCAGGGCTCGATGGCTTAAACCAGTGTTTCCCAATCCGGTCCTTCCGGGATCAGGGAGGGAGCAAA
This sequence comes from Petrocephalus schoutedeni, assembly GCA_026780765.1. Taxonomy (NCBI): domain Eukaryota; kingdom Metazoa; phylum Chordata; class Actinopteri; order Osteoglossiformes; family Mormyridae; genus Petrocephalus; species Petrocephalus schoutedeni. Next base: position 25,775,078 of record JAODKL010000128.1, read on the forward strand.
AATGTCCACTGGCTGACAGGGAGCTCGGAGGGAGCAAAAACGTGGTTGCAGTTTTAATGTACCCTCACCTCATCAAACACTGAGAACACAAGCAGACCCCTTCACCCTGTCCACCAAAAGCTTTTTTTGGTGAAACCTGTCCTGGAATGAAATTGGCTCAATAGCTGAGACATCACAAAGTCATAACATACCATAACGATACTCAAATTAGTACTAATAAACAAATAAATAAAATGAAACACCTGTGCTGAGGTAAAGGTGTGAAAAGTACAACCATGCACAGGTACATTTGCAAACATCAACCGCATGGAAATCACAGAAAAGCTGTTTTCCTCAAACAACATATGGTGATGGACAGTATGACATATGTGTGGAGACTAAAAGGCATAGGAATGAATATTAAAAACTGCAAATGGAGTTATTTAAGCGGATTCTCTTCAGAGAGTTACTACAGATCCTGTCCACACCTGGTATGGGGCCCTGGCTTTGTCTTCCGATTTCTGCCTGCATCTTTTCTAACTGCAGGTACTGCTTCTTATCTGCATTTACATATACTATGTGTTTTTCTGTAGCTAATTTCTAACCATAGCACCTGTCACCGTGCGCTTTGATCCAGACCTGGATCTTAACCGTAAAATCCATCTGCTGGGTGTTTTTCTGGAGCTAAACCCTAAGCGTGATACTTGTCACCTGTGCCTATTTTATCGGAACCTGAATGTTAATCTTAAAACCCATCTGCTGGGTGTTTTTCAGGACCTTGCACTGGTGTTTTTGTACACAGCTGAAGTGGTGGCCGACTCTGCTTTGCTTATAATGAATGGTCAGGGTGCCCTGCCAGGGGTTAAGTTCCAAAATTCAGGCACATTATTTTACATACACACTTGTATGTAAAATGTTAAAATGTACAATAAAACACTAAAATATGTACTAGGTGAACATTGACTTTTAACATTGCAAAATGAACACTGAATTTTATAATGAATTAAAGGTGCATTTACGTCAATAAAAATGACTGTCTATTTATTAGTCCTTCTTAGGCATTTTTAAGGTTTTTTTTTTTAGTTATGTCAAAAATCGGATTACGACTGGGCTCTCTGAACCAATTAATGATGTAAGGTGGGGTATAGCTGTTTGTTTAAAATGTTTAAATAGCCCTTCCATAGACAATGTTGTTTTTTAAAAAAAAAAACAGAACATATTTTGATTGCCCCGTGCACAGCAGCAAAGGTCAATCAAACAAAACAAGATGTCAGAACTAAGTTAATACAGAACATTTGATGAAATTTCTGTCTCTGTGCAGGGGCAGACAGGTGCTGGCACAGGGTGCTTAATTCTTGGTCAGTGGTACAGCAGCAGGGAAGGAAGGAAAGGCATTGCAGGAGCAAAGGGCAGGCAGACAGGAGGGGAGTTGCCGGAAGTAGAGGTAGTGGTCTTGCAGGCAGCAGAGGTGGAAATTCTTCAAACTCATATAGTTCAATCAAATTTTTCAGGCCGGTCACTTTCTGTACATTTCAATAGACTACTGACCATGAGTCCCTACACATGTTTGCTTAGCTTCTGCTGCTTGTGCTCATCTAGGTGGGGTATTGATTCCTGCCCCATCAGTGGGTGTGGAGTTCTCCGTGTTTTCCTCAGTCCAAAGGCATACATTGACTGAAAATGGCATGATTGTCTGCGTGTGAGTGTGTGTACTCTGTGCAGGGCTAGTATCCTGTCTAGGGCATTCTCCTGCCTTGTACCCGATGCTCCCCTCCCTACAATCCTGCAGCGAACATGTGTTTAAAGATGAAAGGAGTTTATCTCCGCACCCCTGAGCACTGACAAAGGTAGCATGGTCTGAATGAGTTATCGTTTGCCATTTTTACGGGCAGTTTTACATTTGGAGAAACTAAAGGATACCTTCACCCTGTAATATCTGTTGGCAACTTTTGAACATGGTGCAGAATCCATGGGATTCATTAGGTCTGATTATTGCTATGTATGTTTATAGGAATATGAACCCATTGTATAAGCCCATGTGCATCTTATAGTGCGAAAATAGTCCCCTCATGGTGTTCACATTTACCAAAATGATAATGCCCCCATACGTAATGATAAACAAGTTCGAGTGGTTTCATGAACACTGTGATGAGGTTCGACACCATCCACAGCCTCCCTGATCACCACACCATTGAAGCTTTAGAAGAAGTTCTAGAAGGCAACATGTAGTAGATTTCTACCTCCATCATCATTCAAAGAAGTGGAGGTTGTTCTTCTTGAATCATGGTTCAGTGTTCCACTACTCCCAGTTTAGGACTGCTTTCCAGAAGCTATTCTGTATGTAATAGGTAGCTCTACGCCTTCTAAGGTCCTTGCTGTTCGTATTTTGCCAGGTGTTTCAATTATTTTGTCCACTCCCATGTATATGTGGTTCTGTAATAAAGTATAGGTCATTCATTATAGGTCCTCTAAGATGTATAGATGTATCCTGAGAAGGATTTTAATGTCCAAATATGTATGTCTGTTTATTGCAAGAAGTTTGGTCCTCTGAGATGGGCAGAAGACATATTTCCCATATTTTGATTTGACTGCCTTTGGGCTGAAGGTCATCTTTTAACTTTCAGGAAAGACAGGGCAGTGTTTCGGTATGTCTTTTAGATTGATACCGTGGTTAAAAGTTCCCGTTAGAAATCAGGGTGTAGTCCTGTCCTACCCATTACACATAGCATCTCTATTTCTGCATCACATGTTCACATACTTGCTTTCATCTCTGGCGGCTTGGTGGACCAGCTGGCCTGAAATTTGCAGCCTGAAGAGATGTGTATGCTAAGCTGTGCTAAAGGCGGCAAAGCTGAGGTACTTCGTCACACGATATGTCAAAATAGTGATTATCCCAGCTGAGCTGTAGAAAGATTCCGCAACCTCAGCATACATTTGTTTTGATCTCCCTTAATTCCCTCGGATACGTCAGGCACCGAGTGTGAAATCGTTACTTAATTATGGGTTTGGTGGGGTAAAGTAAGAGCTGTTAGCCACTTGTTAGGGGAGTGTGTTAAATGGCTCTCCTTCTGTCTTGGCGAGTTGTTGTCCTTCACCTGCCTTAACTAACATATTAGTTAATTCCCGCTGCTCCCACAAAGCCCTGCAGGTTAAGGGGGCATTATGTGGAGAACTGAGCTTTTCAGAGCACCCAGCTGTGTTGGCTAATGCCAGTGGCCTTCTCTCTGTCCCTCATTTGCTGTTCCCTCCTTTCTTGCACATGCTTTTAAGACATACGCCACATAGTGGCCATTTGAGGTATCAGGGTCGCACATATCAGCATCGCTCAGGGCAATACAATTGATACGCTCTGGAACGTAAAGAGGCAGGTGTGTCTGGGATTGCGAAGTTTGGGTGTGTGTTTCAGGTTGCAAAGGCAAAACTGGAAAGGAAGTAGTGGGATTTTTTTATTTTGTTCATTCCTTCGGCACCATCTAGCCTCCCGTCCATAGCAGTCGCTATCACGATCATTGCGGTGTTATTAGGACTATCCCATCCTGTAATAAATCTGTGTGTGTGTGTGATCTGTGAGTCCCTGTGTGTGTTGTTCGTGCTACACGGCACAACGTACAGGAGACCTTACCTCACTCATTCCACCTGTTCACCCCTGACCTAGACCAGCATGTTGTAACAACAGTATATTTGCTGTGTCTACAGCTGTGTCTTCAAATGTATGTAGGCGGAGACCGTGATCCTGAGATCGGATGGCACCGCGGTGACAGTGTGACACATGACCTTGACCATGTAATGCCACCACTCACTTTGGGGCTGGTCTGCACAGCGTCATCCCCTACTTTCAGATCAGGGCCCAGCTGGGCAATGCCTGTTGCCAAGGTAACGGCGGTTTGACACTGAAGATGTGTAGGTAGCCAGAAGCCATGCCAAGCAATGGGATTTAATAAAGACAAATGGGTCGTGTCTCTGTATTTGAGCAATATTTTGTTAACTAGAAAAATAGTAGTAGGTAGTGCATGCTGTTTGTCTTTTGCGATGGTACAGTTTTAAAAACAAATTCAAATCGGCATTGGCCTGTTTTTTTTGCAGCAATAAATGCTGCAAATAAAGGATTAGGATTAGCATGACAGAAGATATGTGTGTGTGCTTGGACAAGCTGAACTCCAGGCAAAATCACACCTTTTCAAATGTCTGTTATGTAATCGTTACTGGGTCAGGAGGTGTGTTTTTCCCAAGCACACAAGTGGAAAAAAAATGAAAATAGACGCTTTTTTAATATATATTTTCTTTCACTGTGAATAGTCAAGGCTGAAACGATAGAAATAAGATTCATGATAAACAGCATGAAGCAAAGAGTGAATCTGAGAGTTTACAAGGTTTTCTCTCCTATTTTGCGGCCTTTTAAAACCATTGCTTGAATGTGGCTAGCCGATTGTGTAGCAGTTATTGAAGGTTGGGTCGGCACATTCTGTCCAGAATATTTTCCAGCCTACCTACTCATCAGATGCTGCGCTGTAACCCGGTACCAACTCCAGAGTCCATAGAGCACCAGCCCTTACTGTCCTCCACAGTCCATAGAGCACCAGCCCTTACTGTCCTCCAGAGTCTATACAGCACCAGCCCTTACTGTCCTCCATAGTCCATAGAGCACCAGCCCTTACTGTCCTCCAGAGTCCATAGAGCACCAGCCCTTACTGTCCTCCAGAGTCCATACAGCACCAGCCCTTACTGTCCTCCAGAGTCTATACAGCACCAGC